>ML251715.1:0-33638 GCA_005239495.1 Nicotiana undulata | reverse complement strand
CCTCAATCGCATACTCTACACTTGGATTATCATTCGTATCAACACTTCTCAAACTCAACAGCCAATACGTTCAACCAGGAATCAAGAATAAGTTTCCAAGTAAAGACAATCTCATAATATGCTAAACATGGAAGAAATACTGCAATTTCTATTAAAATAGACTCACGGGGATGCTTGAAACACATTGTATAGGTACTTGTCACCTCACCTATGCAATTAACATGATAATCACTTAGCACCTAGCAAATAATACCTATTCCCTCACCAAAGTTAGGCAAGACACTTACCTCGGTCCAAAGTATAGCAATCAACCCTCTAAGACCGTCTTTCCTTTACAATCCGACTAATAACGATATCTAAGCATAATTAATTCAATAATATCAATAAAGACTCAACAATACAATCACATAGCCTAGATATTCAATTTCTAGCATTCTTCCAAAAATAACAAAATTCGACCCCGGGCCCGCTTGGTCTAAACACGAGGCTCGGACCAAAACCTGCTCACCTATAACCCCACGAGTTAGAATATATAATTTGTTTTAAGATTCGACCCCAAATTGAGGTTGAATTACCCAAAATTTCCAAAAACCTAACTCTACCCAAAACCCCTAATTTCTACTTAGTTTCCATGTTTTTAGGCCTAGATTCTAGTGATTAATGATGGAAAATGGAAGAAGACGATGTAGAAAATACTTACCCACGAGGCTATGGAGGAAGAATTGTCTTGGGGCTTCAATGGAGGTTGGGGAAGAATAGGGTTATGAGTTTTGGGGTGAAATCCCGTAATAAGTGTTCTGTTTTTTATTTAAAGACGACTGGACGAATTTGCCCTCTGCGATCGCGGAGAAGGGGTTGCTATCACAGAGAAGGGACTGGACGGCTCTACGTGTTCGCAGAGGAAGTCATGTGATCGCAGAGCTTTGGGAGCTTCACTCTTTGCGATCGCGGAAAGGGATCGCGACCGCACTGAATACTTACCCAGCCCCCTACCCAGACTACCCTCACTCTATGCGATCGCAGGAGTGAGAGATGCGATCGCGGAAGGCATCTGGGCATAAGTCTGCGATCGCGGAGGCAATCATGCGATCGCAGAGAACAACAGTTGGGTCCCTCAGGATAAGCCTATGTGATCGCAGATTCAAGGGTGCGATCGCAGAGAAGAAAACACCAGACACCAGATCTGACTTCAAAACACTAGATTTTTCACCCCGCTAACTACCCGAAACTCACCCGAGCCCTCGGGTCTCAAAACCAAAAACACACACCACTCCCAAAACATCCTACAGACTTAATCAAGCTTTAAAATCATCAAAATATCATCAAAAACATGAAATTAAACCTCAAAACTCATAGATTTTCTTATAAACTTCATAAAGTCTAATTCCTCCAATTTTGATCCGAAACACGTCATTTCAAGTCCGTTTTACACCAAATTTCACAGATAAGTAACATAACATATAATAAACCTGTTTCGGGCTCCAAAACCGTAATACGGTCCCGGTAACACAATTTTCAGATAATTATTCATTTCCAAAATCCTTTATTATTTTCAGAAAATAATTTTCTTTAAAAATTCATTTCTCGGGCTTGGGACCTCGGAATTTGATTCCGGGCATACGCCCAAGTCCCATATTTTCCTACGGACCCTCCGGGACCGTCAAATCATGGGTCCGGGTCCGTTTACCAAAAATGTTGACCAAAGTCAACTTTATTCATTTGTTCAATTCAAAAATTCCATTTTTTATCAAATTTTCACATAGAAGCCTCCCGGCTACATGTCCGGGTTGTGCACGCATATCGAGGTAAGATTAACGGAGGCTTTCAGAGCCTCGGAATACATGTTTAACTAGAATTACTTAGGATGACCTTTTGGGTCATCACATGTAAAATCGTGAAATACATTTGATCATTACTTGAGTGTAATTCCTGATGCATTCATACTTATAGCCATTGATCATTTTACTTGTTTTCTAGGTTAGTTTACATTTTTGCATTTTGTTATAAATATTTTCCAACCAAAAATCTAAGTGTTTGGCATCGCGCGATAAGTGATAATTGTCTTACATTCCTAATCACCTTCATATTGCTCTATATGGGA
The DNA here is from genome assembly GCA_005239495.1 of Nicotiana undulata. Lineage (NCBI taxonomy): Eukaryota > Viridiplantae > Streptophyta > Magnoliopsida > Solanales > Solanaceae > Nicotiana > Nicotiana undulata. The sequence continues at coordinate 31,537 of ML251715.1, read as the reverse complement.
TTCAACCCCAACCTTGTTGGGTTACTATATTTGACATCGATCGCTTACACTATTTTAAGGTATAATTGGCGCGTATCAAATTTTGGCGCCGTTGCCGGGGAACAATTTGGCGTAATTTAGGTTGTTTGAGAAATAAGCATAAGTGCTTTGGTCCAAAGTTGTGAATATTTGTGTAAATTATTTTTCTTGTTTGTTTCATGTTTAGTTTCTTAATTTTTAACATAAAAAAATGGCATCATATAATGAAGATTGTTCGGATGGTAGTTGCTCATACTTTGATGACCCTTGTCCTTATTTTGGAAGACCACACTCGTGGCAAAATTATTTAAATTCTCTCGGGGATGGATTGTGCGCACAATCTCAAACTCATGAGTGGAGTTTTTGTGATAGGTGTGGTTGCCAAAATGGTCATTGGTATGATTGTGTATATTTGTCTGTCCCTTCCCCAAGCCCCCGCTATGATGATTCTACTTTTTTGTGATAAAAACTTTAGGGATGAGGAAGTGGAAGTTATTGAGCATGGCCGAAACGGAGAGTTCAAGCTCATGTTGGAGTGCTTACTTGAAGAAGAAAACCAAGAGCAAAGTGCCTTGGAGGAGCTTTTTGAGAATAACCTCCAAAATGAATTGGCACTTGAAAGGTTGCACTCACAAATGGATGAAATGATTGAAGCCTTAAGGGTTCAAAAGGCATTGGAGGTGAGTGATAGACAAGAACCTTACTTGGAGGTTGAAGTTGAAAATCCTTCATTGGCACTTGATCAAAACCAAGAAGAACTCTCAAATGCTCAAAATGAGAGGATGATGCTCATGTTGGAGGCCATTCTTGAAGGTGAGGAAAAGCACAACTTTGTACTCGAGGAATTGAAACATGATGTGACTCAAAATGATGAGCATATCCGCACTTTGGAGGATCAAATGAAAGCATTGATGGAGGCTCACTATGCCTCTCAAGTTGAAAGAGTGGAGGGAAGCCAAGAATAGTCGAATTCCGAGGAAGAAAGTGAGTTTTACTTTGAGGAGTCAAGACTTGAACATCCGCAAACCGACTCCATGAGTATTATTGATGCCAAAGAAAATATGGAATTAGAGTCAAACGGGGTGATTGAAAATATCGTTGAAATTGACTCTAGTCCGGGGGAAGAAGAGGATGTCAAAATCCGAGAAAAATTGCAAGTTGGAGGTTTGAGGTCACATTCCAAACATTTTTCAACATTGGAATTGTGTGGTGATATGGAAGTTGAACTAAACGAATCAATGAAGGATTGTGAGGAGGAAAAACTCATACCATATATCTTACAATTTGAGGAAACAAGAAAGCAAAATGACATACCTCACATGAAAGCCAAGAAGTGCAAAATGAAGAATTTAAGAATTGGCTTGAGCATCTACTTACCACCCCCCATCGCTCGTGGTCACAAGTTTGATTCCAAGCTAGGTACCCAATTCATATCATCCAAGTGGCGAGAAAAGTGGTAAAGTTGACTTGCGTCGTGCCACGACATTAAATGCGGCGCTTGGTGGGAGGCAACCCGTCGCTTTCAAACTTTTTGGTCGTTTGAAATTTTCTTTTTTTGAATAGCTTAGTATATTGTTTTGCACTAATCTGCCAAGTTTCAGTTTTTTTGGAGCTAAATTGAGGAGTTTGGGAACTTATAAGGCACCAAAACAGTGGCTGCCCAGTTTTATTTTGCTGAACCCAGGCATTTTCGCACCTGCGGTCCGAAACTCCGCAGGTGCGCCTTCGCATAAGCGGTTTTAAACGCGCAGATGCGGGATCTCTCGTAGGTGCGGTTAAGTTGCCGCAGAAGCGGTATCGCAAAAACGGCCATATTGTCGCAGGTGAGGAAGTCGTGCAAGTAAAATCCCTCACTCTCATTTCATCAGGTAGGTTTCAAATTATTTTCACCCAAGTCCAAAAATCCCCCATCTCTCAAAAATCCCAACACACTACTCGTGAATTTTCCAGTGCACTCACAAGACTCAGGTATTCCCATCTCCTCACTTCATTTTTCTTCTCTATTTTTCTTTGTTTGTTTTCCTCATCTTCTCTCAGGCCTTCAATGGCCGTTTCTTTATTTATTTATTTATTTATTTATTCGTTTCCCACGACCCCTCTGATTTAGGATAGTATTAGGGTGAGGATTTGGTTGAGTATAGATTATGTGTGTTGGCTTCAGTGAAGCAACATTCGTGGGGGAATTGTGAGTACCCAAATCATGTGAAGAAGGAGTGATCCTAAACTGCCCGCAAAGTGTTCGATAAATCGTATAAGCGAAAATTGTGTGTTAAGTACCTAATAAAGTCAGAGGTCCATTTGGTACCCTAATTTGTAAGTCTTGAGTACAAATTAGGTGTTATAAATCATGTTCCAAGTGCAAAAATGTTGAAAATTTTCTGGGCACTGAACCCTTGGACGAACTCCGCAGGTGCGTAAGAATTTCCGCAGGTGCGGCTTCGCACCTGCGAGTCCCTCTTCGCAGGTGCAACCCCTGGTCCACTGATCAATTTCCGCATGTGCGCCCTGCTTTCCGCATATGCGCAACCGCACTTGCGACTAAAGTTCTGCAGGTGCGAAAACTGGGCAGAATTAAAGATTCCAGTAGCTTTGCGAATGGCCCCTCCCGGGCCCATTCGACTTGGTTGTTTGGCCTAATTGTAGAGTTTTAATTTGCTTAACAAGATTCTACTGCTTGCCTAACTTCGTTTTGATTTTTTATAGGTACTTTGAGCTTTAAATGGATCCGAACATGATGGGAAATCCCCCGTTGAGCCACGAAATTGAAGAAAATTTTGAGGAGAACTTTGATACTTCCAGATTCTTATCTTCTGCATGCCAGAGCCGGTATTACGATGATCTTCTCACCAAGAAACTCATACTCGAGAAGGGATTGCCACGGACAAATTGGCGGAGCTCCTTCCTGAATTTTATGGCCGGCTAGTTGCAAGCGACTGGACCTTCTTCGCTCCCACTCCGTGTAAGCTAATGAACAATGGGTGAGAGAATTTTATGCCAACCTGAGGCGGACACACTTCCTGAACCATGAAATCACCATACGGGGGAAGACCGTAAAGTTTGGTGTTGAAGAGATCAATGATTTATATGGGCTCCCAAATCATCCGCTTGAGCCACTACAAGAGAAAGACCACTGCGACAATGCGGCATGGCTTGTGTCCAAGTTGTATCCTGAGAGCGTCAGAGTAAAGTGGGCAAACAAAAGAAAAGGATTGAAGTCAATCGACTTCACAGCCGAGGCTAAGATATGGCTCTATATCTTGTGCAACAGGGTGTCTCCATGTGGGAATGTCTCAGACGTGCCTTATACCAGAGCCCTGATCATTGCTTGCCTTCTTGATGGCAGTGAATGTGGGCTATTATATTTTGAGGGGCGGCAGTATTTGCTTGACCATAGCGCAGAGTTGATGTTTCCTTCCTTGATCACTGATTTATTGGTGTTTGGCATATTTTTATATATTTCGATGTTAAATTACTTAAAATTTTACCGCTCTTTCATTATATTTGATATTAAATATGCCTGATTTAACATGATTATTGAGTTTTATACTTATTTGAGTGTTAGATGAAAATCATGTATATTGAAGATGAAAAAAGAAGAAAAAATAACGAATTTAAGACGAGATGAGAAAGGAAGCAAATAATGCACCAAGGTGCTGACGTGAAGATTAGTCACATTATGATTTTCATTTGGTGATAATATGAAGTTTACAATATGAGGGACAACACTAAAGCTACTGAAAGATTCCAAATCAATGAGAGGAACGTGACATAATGGAAAGCAAATTGGATAGAGTTTGGAAAGTTTGAAGTGCATCTGTGGGATTCAAGAGTGAGACGACAAATTACGTTTCTGGTTTGTGCGCCAGGGCCAGCGCTAGGCGCTGCCTTGGACGCTCAAATCGGAGATTTTTCCTACTTTGTTCGGGCAAGGTTATTTCGGTCCTACACGATCCCAACTGGTATAAAAGGGGTCCTAAACTTATTTTTGGGGGAGGAGAACGTTTTTGGGACCGAAATTTAGACGAAGGGAGAGCACAGAGCCGCCGTGGAGGCCGGGTTTCATCTTTTCTTCCATCAATCTTTGTATTTTTTATGTTTCTTTGTATGATTTGTTATTTTGCTACCATGTCTATGTGGAGCTAAACTTCACGTTCTAGGGTTGTGATTCTTTCATGACTATTGTTATTCAGATATTGATTTTGATTTCTTGATTTATCGTATTGGTTTATTTATTCAATCCTGCACTTAATTATTTGATTGCTTGATCACCAATTGAATACTATCTACGAATCTAGAATTGAACTCGAAAGTGAGAATTCTAGATTGCATACAGGATAGAGTAGAGCAAGTTCTTGAACCTGGGCATCGGGGAACGGATTCGCGATTAGTATAGACATATACCTAATTTCCTTGCTTGGTTGATTTACATGAATAATAAATGTGTTCTTGTTGATTATAACTCCAAAGATATGTAGGCGTTAAGTTAGCTTGAATAAGCGAGTAAGAACTCGACAGATTCTTATGAGCAATATTAACCATGTTAACCAATAAACTAGATAAATTAGTTAGTCAATTCAATGAAAGAATACAATAGGAATGTTAGATCGCCCATGACCCTTCGTTTTCATCGCATTGATAACATAAAAATTTGTTATTCTTCTATTCAATGTCCATTATTTGTTTTTATTTACTTTAATTAGATTAGAATCAAATACTTCTAGGTTTAATTCTTGTTAGATAATTAGGACAGTCTATTTTAGTTAATAGTTAATCACAAGTCCTCATGGGTTCGATATTCGACTTTTAGTCACTTTATTACTTGACGACCGCGTATACTTGCGTGTGCGTTTGGGAGCAACAATTATGCAAGCAGGCAGAGGTAGAGGAACGCAACACTGATCATTGGCTGCCCGCCGACAAACCCTTCCACCCGTTGAGAGTAAAGGGTGAGGGTGGTGCAATAAAAAGCAAAACGAGGAAGGTCACCACCACCACTGCTGGATCCGGATCCTCCTCACAAACTGCTACAGCAGAGGGACCTTTTGGGGAGATGAACTCCCAGTTTGCAGTCCTGCGGGACCTAGTGTCCAAGCTCCCCAGTGGGCCCTCCTCCTCCCAGCCTCCACCTGATTATTGCTCCAGAGCTGGGATGCAACAGTACTTTGATGCTTAGGGTAAGATGGCAGCATCTATTACCCAGCTCGACACCGCCTATACCAGCTTGGCCAAGGCACATCTTAGCCTTAAGGAGGCATTTGACAAGGAAAAATAAAAAAATAAAAACAAAGGGAAACTCCTGGTCAAAGTGTGGAGGGGTGTAAAGGCGATCTTCAAGTGGGGGAAGCCGAGAAGGAAAATACCGATTGCGGATGATGAGGACAATGAGGACTACTCGTTCATGACATTGTGATGATTCTGATGCGGATGATGATGGCGAGAGTTCTCAGCAGCACTGACCAGCCTTTTCTCCTGCAGTCTGCTAGTTTGATGCAGACCTCAGGGAGACCCTCAAACTATGTTCTTTACTTTTGATATTGTTCAGTGGGTACACTGCAATGTTTTTAGTTGGGGGTGACTTTAGGAGCATATTGTATCCATTATGACTTTGTTTATGACGTGTGTATGGATGTTATGTGCCCTTGCCGGGCTTATTTTGTGATATCATGTTCTCTCGCTGAGCTTGGTGTGATTAGTCTATTTTTATTTTTTCTTGTATTGTTTATTTTCTTTAGTAGCTTGGTGTTATAAGTAGTAGTTGCTTTTAGTTTAATTGTTAGCTTTTTATTAGTAGTTTTTTTCTTTATTTTTTTTATTTCCTTAATAATACTTCCTTGGATTTTCTTCATGCTACGTTCTTTCCCAAGGAAATTTTTTGAAGTGAACTGGGTGACTTTTCCCTATGATAGATGGCGTGACAACTTTCTTAAGGGAATTAGTCTTGTTTTGTTAGGAGGAGACTTTTGGATTATTTTGTACTAACGAAATTAGTCTCCTGTATGTGAAATTTGAATTAAGAATACCCCTCCGAATTTCGCTTTAGAATTAAAACAAGTAAGTTGCATGGTGAAGAATAATTATTGTAACAAGTATTTGGCTCTTTTAATGACTCTCTGCCCACTAGTTTGAAAAATATTGCTCTAGACTCCTATTAGAAAATGAAATTGATCTGTCTTGATAATTCATGTGCCATGTGTGTTAGTGCTTGTATAAATAAATCTTGTGCTTACTTCTATCATCTAGAACTTGCCCGGTTGATCTTTCATTGCTAAAGATAATTACATTTGGTTGGAGAAATGACCTTAGGCATTCTTTGTGTTATTTGAAAAACCCCTTTAGCCTTTCAAGCCACCATTGTATAGATATTATCACTAGTGTAACGACCTGGTCGGTCGTTACGTAGAATCTGCATTATATTTACTATTAATGCCTTTTCATAGGTTGGTTATACTGTCCATGATGTATTAGAGTTTGTTAGCTCGGGCTTGGAATGATTATAGAAGAAATTAAGACACTTAGTCTCTAAAAGTAGCTATAGAGTTAGAAAAGTTAACCGAGAGTTGACTTATTGGTAAACGACCTCGGAATATGGATTTTATGTCTCGGATAGCTTCGTTAGGTGATTTGGGACTTAGGAGTGTGTCAGCAATATTTTGTGATGTCCGGTGTAGAATTAGGCTTGAATTGGCGAAAGTTAGTTTTAGGCGATTTTCGGTCAGTAGTGGAAAATATGCTATCGGGGTCGGAATGGAATTCTGATAGTTGGAACAGGTTCTTAATGTCATTTTGGATATGTCTGCAAAATTTCAGGTCATTCGGAGTTGTTTTGGATAGTTTCGGCATCGTTGGTGGAATTTAGGAATTTCAAAGTTCATAGGCTTGAATTTGATGTGATTTTGGTGTTTTGATGTTGTTTTTGGTGTTTCGAAAGCTCGACTAAGTTCGAATGATGTTATGAGACGTGTTGGTATATGTGTTGAGATTTCCGAGGGCCTCGGGTGGATTTCGAAAGGTTAACGGGTCAATTTAGACTAGAAGAAAAGCTGCTGCATTTTTTCACAGCAGCATGAACAGTAACTCGGATGAACAGTAACCCGGATGAACAGTAACTCGGGTGAGCAGTAACTCGGGTGAACAGTAACTCGGGTAAACAATAACTCGGGTGAACAGTTAGTTTTTGGTGATTATGAGACCTTCTAGGGATGATTTGAGGGGTCAAACAAACTCCGATTTTTGAGTTCTTTATATGTACGAACTCGTGAGATGATGAATAACATTTTGGTATAAAGTTTGTCGAGTTCCGAGATGCGGGCTCGTGGGTCGGGTTTTGACCAATTTCGGGTTTTGTGCTTAAAATCGATATTTTCAATTGGAATTCATTCCTTTAGCATAATTTGATGATAAAAATCTGAACTTGGTAGATTTGGAGAACTCGGAAGTTGATTCGAGAGGCAAGTGTATTGCAGAGTAGCTTTTCGGGCTAGTTCGAGGTAAGTAATGTCTTTAACTCCTGTCCTGAGGGTATGAAACCCCGGACTTTGCATCCTTTCACGGTTTTGGAGTGACGCACACACTGGATGACGAGTGTGGGGCGTGCACGAATTGGAAATTTGAAAAAATCTTCCTTTTTAGGCAACTATTGAGTTGTGAAACCGCTTTTAAAGCATATGGTTATTAGTATTACTATGTTTTGTTATACTTGGGTTGTAAGCCATGTTTGGGGCCTAGTGTCTATCTGTTTTAACCCCTTGAGGGCTATTTTACTGATATTCCTCACTTTGAAACTATGATTTTACACTCAGTCTTTCTTGTAAAATTGTTGACACTCCTATTTGATCATATTACTATTTCTTGAAATGAAATACTATTTTGGGTCGAGAACCCTGTTTGTTTATGGCCCGAGTGGCATGTTGAGAGTGTCTGACTGTGTGAGGCCGAGGGCCAATATTGTGAGGATGTTATGATATGAGAGAGACTGAGTTCCTGAGAGTGATTGATGTCATGATTTGTCTTGTTTATAGCGCTTGGGCTATAGGAACCCATCTGGAGTCTGTACACACCCCCAGTGAGCGCAAGTACCTACTGAGTGCGAGGGCCGAGTGCCGAGTGCCGAGTGATGAGTGATTGGGAGGCATGAGTGATAGTGAGGTTTCCCGAGGGGCTGATGCTGAGTGACTGTGTGGTGCTGAGAGATTGATTATGAGAGATGAATTGGCCCGAGGGGCGGTTTTATAATGATATTTTACTGAGTTTTGATTATGATTCATTTCATCTTTCAAACTGATATTTTGGGAGTTTTTACTGAGAAACATTTGGGAAAATATACTTGTTCAAAGGATTTTTACTGAAATTGGTTTTCAAACTTATGTATTAAATGTATACTTTATGGAGACTCGGTGTTTTACTGTTTTGTGGATTGGTGTATTTGTTGTTGTGTGTTTCTTATTCTTCAGACTGTGATTTATTTTCATTACTACTGAGTTGGCGTACTCATCATTACTCCATGCACATCTGTGTGCAGATCCAGGTACTGGTTTGGAGCAGTAGCCATCCGAGTTCGTTATCGTTAGCTTTGGGATTTTGAGGTAGCTGTCCAGCATCCGCAGCTTCTCCATTTCCCTTCCTTTATTAGTATTAGTATTTTATTCCTAGACATTGTTTATGACATTATCAGAGTTAGTTTTATTCTTATATGCTCGTGATCGATTGACTCCAGTCCTGGGGGGATTTGTTTAGACTGTTAGTTTATATTATGGTTGCTTACAGACTTAATGGAATTTTTATACTTCATATGCTGGTATTTAATGATATTGAGTAAATTTATTAAAATAGATGTGTAGTTATGTGATGGTTGGCTAGCCTAGTTCCACGATAGGCGCCATCACGACCTGTTAGGATTTGGGGTCGTGACAACTAGTTACCCCATTTGAGCCTTTAAACTTTTCTTTGGCCACCTCATTACAAACCTTTTCCTTTTGTAAAATAATTCCATTTTTTGAACTCGTCCCTCCTTGAATATTGAGAATGAGGCAAAAAGCCTAAGTTGAGGGTGTGGTGTCAAAGTTGAAATTGGTAAGGTTGTACATTGAGTATAGAATATATACCTCAAAATATTCAAGCTCCAAAAGAAAAAATACAAAACAAAAGAGAAGAAAAAAAAATATAGAGAAAAGAAAAAGAGATATATGTATATATATAAATATGAAGACTTGAAAAAAATTAGAGAGGTATTTAAGGTGGTTATATGTTGGTAACTATGTGCCAATGAGGGATATGTGGTTTGAAAAGAAACAAAGTGCAATAAGAAAGAAAAATGGGAGTAATGTTCAAGGAGGGTGTAGTCACTTGTTATCCAACCCTTCCCTAAACCTGCATTACAAGCTTAAAAATTCCTTATGGGATCTCCAACCGAATGTTCTTGAATAGGCGATGAATTAAAATAAGGGCAAGCTTATGGCATGAGTTGTTGTAACACTTGAAATTCTTTGTGAGTGTCTTTGTGAATTTGTCCCTTGTGTTGTTCTTGTAAATATGGTGATTTTGGGACTTTCTTTCTTGTGAGGGCACATGAATTAGGATGGATTGGTGAAATTGATATATCCGGAAATGAGTGAGTTGAGCATTTGTAGTGGACTAGTGAGTTTGAGTCACTTCTTGGGGCTTATTCTTATCACTTGATTATTTAGAAACTCCCTTGCACTGCTTGAAGTTGTTTTTGAATGAGGGAGTTATTCGGATAAGATGCATACTTGAGCCAAATTATTATTACCAACCAAATCGATAAGTATAATGCTTAGTTGGAGAATGTGATTTGTAAATGATAGCAATACAACTTGTGCTCTAAATGGTAGAACCTAATTGAGTTGTTGGTTTTGATTTGCTTGAGGACAAGAAAAAGCTCTAAGTTGGGGGTGTTGATGAGTGGTGATTTTACCACTCGTTTTAACCTCTTTTCTTTAGATTTTGCATCCTTCAATGATAATATGAGGTTGTTTATAGTGTGTATTGTTCGAATTTTAGGAAAATGATGCCATGAAGTGATTGGCGTTGAATTGAAGTGGAGTTGAGAACAAATTGGTGAAAAAAACAAAAAAACCTTCAGTGATTCCACACATGCGGATGTTTGGTCGCTGGTGCGACATCGCATCTGCGGAGAATTGTGTTGCACCTGCGTAAATGGCTCAACTGTTCAAGGCCGCACATGCGACGTGGTTTCCGCAGGTGCGATAGTTTGGTCCACATCTACGGAAAAGGATAGAGTTACTTGGAATCGTGCATGCGGTGTGGTTTCCACTTCTACGGAACTGCACCTGCGTGAATTCTTCTGCAGGTGCGGTCATCGGGCATCAGATCTGGACAAAATTATAAAATCATAATTTCTCAATCCTAAACCCACATAAACCCGACCTAGCAGAAATTTTCAGTATCTTTGGTTAATCTTTGGCTATTGTAAAACATATTTTGTGTCTTGAAGACAAGAGAGAACAAGTTTTGAAGCTAGGATTTGCACACACACTTGGGTTTTGAAGATTTCAAGCTTGTGGTTAAGATTTTCTTGCCCATTTATGTTTATTTCTTCATTTTCTTGCTTTGTATTGAATATTTAAGTGTGTAGTATTTATTTCCAACACTTGAATCTTGTTTATGAGAATATTCATATTTAAAGTGTGGATTAAATACCTTGTTGTGCTTAGGTATTGAATAATTTTTATATATTTATGAAGTGAGTTAGTGTTTCTTTAATTATTCTTGTTCTTTAATGTTTCCAAAGGGATTAGCTAACCCTAGGACTCGCCCATTAACTCTGAATTAATTTTGGAAAAGATAATTTGGGGTTGGGAAAGATTAATTAACAAGAACTTGAGGTTTTAACCCTCATTTTATAGATTCTACCTAGGAATAGGATTGAACTACTTGTAGCCATATTTGGGTGTGCTTACTCTCTTAATTGGGTTAGTAATAATTCAATTAGGAAGTCTTGTTAGTCTTCGGAGGAAGCTAATTAAGAATTATTATCCGTGGCTAATTAACATAAACTCGCTCATATTTGTAAAATCGTAAAATACATTGGATCGTTACTTGAGTGTAATTCCCGATGCATTCATACTTGTAGCCATTGATCATTTTACTTGCTTTCTAGGTTAGTTTATATTTTTGCATTTAGTTATAAATATTTTCCAACCAAAAAATTAAATGTTTGGCATTGCGCGATAAGTGATAATTCTCTTACATTCCTAATCGCCTTCATATTATTCTCTGTGGTATTCGACCCCAACCTTGTTGGGTTATTATATTTGACATCGATCGCTTACACTATTTTAAGGTGTAATTTGAGCGTATCAACATTGAATTCAATACTACAAACGACAATGTATTGAATACCTATTTTTTGCTTTGGAATAATTTAAATAGATATGCATAACCTATTTTTATTGTTTCTTTAGCCTTTAGTCATGTAATTAATACTCCCTTATTAGTTGACTTAGTACTTTTAGATTATGTTTATTTTTATTATGGATTTTTAGTTAGCAATATTTATATTATATAATTTTATTATCTTTACTGTTGAATATTTTAGGATAATGCCATGACACATATATTTTGTATTATTTTCTTGAAAAGTACCCTATATAGTTGTATCTTACTAGTAGGGCTGTGCACGGATTGGATCGGATCGGATTTAGCATATTTCGGATTCGGATTCTAAAAAACGTAATCCGAATCTGATCCGAATTATATCGGATCGGATTCGAATTTTAAAGTTTGGATCGAATCGGATTTCGGATCGTATTATTATGCCTCAAAGTTGCAAACTAATATGTATATTTTCTTCGTAAAAGAGACAATGGATTAAGAAAAATTCAAGTTTATACAATTATGAGAGTACTATGGTGCCAAATGCCAATATAGCTAAATCTAGCAATTGTAAAGGTAATAACTTGGAGGAAAATGTAAAGGAAAGACTGATTATCCGAAATTAAAGTGTAGTATTCATACATTGCCTAATAATTTCGGATCGGATTAAAATATACCAATCCGAATTCGATCCGAAATCTGAAATTTTAATAAACACAATCTGAAATCCGATCCAATCCAAAATCTGAAATTGAATGGATCGGTTCGGATTTCGGATATCCGATCCAAATGAACAACCCTACTTACTAGGATCAAAGAAATATTTTGAGCACAATTTATATGTTTTGTGCTACGAAGATTTTGACCGGAAAAAACCCCGAAAAATTCGAAAAATCGAGATTGAAAACCCCGAATTTTATTGGTTTGGTTTGGTCTTTAGATTTAATAACCCGACACAATTGGTTTGCTTTGGTAATTGCAAAATTCGAACCAACCCACCTATGCATGCCCCTAGTTGTGAAGTTGCGTAATTGAAATTTGAGCTTGATTGGTGCGCCTTTAGCTGAGTTTTTGTTGAATTTTAGCACCAAAATTAGATATGGAGCTTTGAAAATGAGTGATAAAATGGGGATGAAGAGCTCTTGAAAATCAACTTTGGAATTGACATGTGGTCATTTCGTATAGGTTAGAGCCCTTTTTTTTTAAGTTCTCACGCGCTTGAAGAAGTTGTTCTCACGCAACAATGCTCCACGTCATCAGTAAAGGTGCAAAGATGCATTATTCCTAGGTTGTATGATGTTATAGTTGTATTTAATTGGATAAAATAATGTATGAAAGTTATAGATTAAGTGATAAATAAATTGTACACTATATAATTAGTTGTACAACATTTATTTTTAATTTATATGTATATAAATGAATCAAATTTGTACGAAATTTTATTTTAATAAGTGGAATAGCAAGTCACCCACCCCATGGTTATTTGTTGGAAGTCTGACTCATAATTTTCCTTTAAAATTATCCCCCTATTCCTGAAATTTTACCAAAGCAAGGAGTAAAGCATCTGCAAATATGACAAAGTCTAAAGAATCTCTCTGGTCCTAAAACCTCATTCACCACCCAATATCCTTTAGGACGAAAGCAAAGAAAAACTGATAATCCCAAATATGTGGAATCACACATATTCTGATATTCTACGTCCCGTGTCTTCCTTTTTCATTATTTGTTTATTGAAAAAATGATAGGAGATAAAAAAGAAAAAAGGTGTAATTGAATCACTTAATTTAAGATTAATAATAGATTGTATATAAATTATAAGGAAAACACAGTTAAATCGGGTAATATACAAATCTAGAACGATTTTGATAAATAAGTTTCAATTACTGTATAGAAATGAGAAAATTCCAAATTTTTTTGTGTCCAAATACAACTTAAAAATTCTTTTTTTTCGAATTTCAAACAAATTTATGTCCAAACATCTGCTTAATATTTGAGAATAATAAGAAAATTTTAATTTTCAAGTTCACCCTTATTGCTTTAGTTAGTTTAGTATTAATTAAGTTAGACGTTTAAGAAAGAGATAAAAGGTAATTTAGACACATACTGTAATGATTAAGCCTATTAAATAAATTTTCTTAAGAGGTATGCAAGAATTTTAAAAGATACTCTCTCCGTCCAAAATAAGTGATTTTTTAGCCTTTTTCTTGTGATTCAAAATAAGTGATTTTTTCAAATTTTAAGAATGAATTAATTATTTTTTTCCTACATTGCCCTTGGAGTATGTGTTAGGAGTATTTATGTGGGATATTAAAGGTTAATATAATTAATTTCATTACTAATTAATGCTAAAATATGGATTTCTTAATCTGCGTAAAAACATGCAAAAAATCACTTATTTTGGACCGGAGAAAGTATAATTATGGTCTTGAACTTGAAGGAGTAGGAGCAATTTTTAATTTTTAAATATTCGTCAACCCTTACTTTCGCCTTTTGCAGCATTTATTTTCCTTTTGTATGTTCCCCAGATACACATCTAATTTTAAGTTTCATTCATTGATTACCAGTTGTTGTGAATTGTGAATTTTGACTGTCAAGCTCACCTTTTCCCAAGAAGCTTAAAGATTAGAAAGAAGTATACAATGCTAAATATGCATACACAACGTATGAATAGTATATATATACATATGCTAGATTAGCATGTGGTAAAACATATGTATTACTCCCTCCGGTACAACATAAGTGATTTTTTGTCTGTTTTCACACCGATTAAGAAAATCACCTTTTAGCATTGATTAGCTGTGAAATTTACCATATTAACCTTTACTATCTCACATAAATACTCCTAACACATACTCCAACACTATTTCCTCCAAGGGCAATGTAGAAAAAAAATAATTAGTTCATTCTTGAAATCTGGAAAAATCACTTATTTTGGACCACAAGAAAAAACCAGAAAATCACTTATTTTGAACCGAGGGGAGTATTGAAAAACTCAATTCTATATATATTTATTTAAATCGTTAGTACATACTTCCTCCGGTCCACAATAAGTGACCGATTAGCTTTTTTATTTTGGTCCAAAATAAGTGTCCCTTATATAATCAAGAAACAATTCAATTTGTTTTTACAAAATAACCCTTATGTACATATCCCTAAAAAGTTCTCTTACTCCTCATATTAAATATTTAATTAAGGGTAATTTTATTACTAAATATTTTTATATAAAATTTAATATTTTTTTAATGGACGCCAAAAGTAAATTGATCACTTGTTGGAGACAAAAGGGAGTAGAACTTATAAACTCCTTCTGGATTGAAAGCGAGGAGGTGAAGTTACCAGCTAAATCTGAGTATACTTTCTTGACTGTATAAAGAAGTACTTCTTCCGGTCTACAATAATTGATTTTTTGATGTTTCTTTGTGGTCCAAATAAGTAATTTTTTTAAATCTTAAGAATTAATTAATTATTTTTTCCTACATTGTCTTTGAAGTAAATTTTGAAGTATGTGTTAAAAGTGTTTATGTGAAGAGATAATAAAAATTAATATAATTAATTTTATTATTAATTAATACTAAAAGATAAATTTCTTAATATACGTAAAATAACAAAAAAAAAAGAAGAACTTATTTGGAACCAGAGAAAGTGTATATGGAATCTAATTGACGCTATGTTGAATGATAATGTTGAACAACGACAACCCATGTGGCATGTGCTGCTTTGGGACAAACAGGAAATTTTGCAGCTTCTCTTTATAGCTGGATAATCTTTAACATCTCAATATTTGCACCATTTTATTCCCATTTTCTTCCCCTTTATCTTTTACTCTAATTACTAGTAACATTTATTTTTCCGTCCTAATTTATGTGACATGTTTTTAATCTACAACAACAATGTATGTTTCAGTCCCAAGCAAAATCATACTTTCTTATTTTAAAATAATTTAATTTTAAATTTTTTATTTTATTTTTAATGTCATGATTTATAATCACATGAATGTCTATGGTTTGTTTTCAACCATAAATAATTAAAAGTCTTCTTGAATTAACTCCATATTCGATCAAATATCGTTACATAACTTGAGACGAAGGAGTACACCACTGGGACTGCAGTTCTTTCACTGTTACCAATTTACCTCAAAGTTAGAGAAAAGGATAACCATTTTTCTTAAACTTAAAAAAATCACTAGAACTACATGTGTACTGCGTCCACAAAAATCAAAATGCCGTATGCTCCTAGTTATTTCTTTAACAATTAAAATGAAATTTGTTTAAATAGGGATGATATTTAGAGATAAAGTAGATGAGTCTACTCCAAATTATATGAGGCATTCATACTTTTCACAGTTTTACCTTTTAATTTGATCATGATTTTTTGTATGTTATTATAATAATTTAAAAATATACTAGTAATATCTTCTTTTTGTTTGCTGCCATGGATCTGCTGAAGTTTAAGCTTGAGGAAGAAGATATGCAGGAGAAGGCAACACTCAGAGGATGAGAGAAAACAAAATCTGTTATTGAGAAGAAAATGATACAACCATATATTTGTACATGAGTGTACTGTGTATTTATAAAGCTACCGTATAGCTACCTTCTAACGCTATACAAACTAACTTACTTCTAACTACAGTCTACGGTTACATTTCTAACTATAGTTAACTTAGCAGCTTGCTTTATTAACTCCAGTCAACACTTCCCTCAAGCTGATGGTTGATATACATTCTTCACTCCTAGCTTGTTTAGTAAATGATCGTGTTGAAACTTCCCCAAGCACTTTGTGAGTAAATCTGCTAGCTGATCTTTCGTATGTATATACTCTGTATTCAGCAGTCATTGATATATTTTCTCCCTAACAATATGACAATCAATGTCAATATGTATGGTCCTTTCATGGAAGATAGGATTAGCAACTATTTGTATAACAACCTTGCTATCACATATCAGACTTATAGGCTGCTGAATTCTAACTCCAAGTTCCTTGAACAACCCTACCATCCAAGTGACTTCTGCAGCACATGAAGCCATACTTCTGTAGCCTCAGCTGAACTTTTGGACACAATCATTTGTTTCTTTCACTTCCAATACACCAGTGCATTTCCAAATTTGACCAAGTACCCAGTAACTGATCTCCTTGACTCTATACATGATCCCCATTTAGAATCACAGTAGGCAACCAGCTTGTCTGTGACATTCTTGCTTCCGCTTCGTCCACCACAGCTCGCGCGAAGGCTTCTCTCTAAGGAAGAATGCTCCCCTACTTTCTGCAAGCATAAGTAACCCCAAGCCTGATGCTTCTTTGATATATCTCACTACTCTAAGAGCAGCTTCCATGTGTGACACCCTGGGACAGTGCATATACTAACTTAAGACCTGAACTACGAAGGCAATATCAGGTCCTTTCATGGTGAGATAAAACAACCTTCCCACAAGCCTCTGTTAGCAACTAGGATTCTTGAGTTCTTGATTTCCTTCTTGTTTGTAGTTCTGAATGCATTTCACATACTCTACAGATGTGAGTTTTTGATTCAACTCTAATGGTGTACCTGAAGGCTTTGCTCCACCCAAGCCTGCTTAAGATATCAACTCCAATGCATATATACTTCCTTTGACACATAAGGATTCCTTTCTTTGATCTAGCAAATTCAGTCCCCAGAAAGAATTTCAATTCCCATAAGTCCTTCATCTTGAACTTCTTCTGCAACCCTATGCTGGTGTCACAAAGTAACTTATCATTGTTCCTTGTGATCAACAGGTCATCCACATACACAAGGATGATAACTGTGTCATTATTGGTTCATCTGATGAATATTGAATAATCATATTGACTCTGTTTAAACCCCATCTGCAGAAGTACCGTTGTTAATGAAATATTCCACTGCCTTGGTCTTGTTTAAGACCATATAAAAACGTATGGAGTTTGCAGACCTTCTTAGTCTCCTCCTATCTAGAAAACCCCTGTGGAATATGCACGTACACCTCTTCAACCAAATCACCATTAAAAACACATTATTCATCCAGTGCTGAGAGGCAACAAGAGCTACAGTGGACCTAACTGTTAACCTTTTGGCTACAGGGGAGAATGTTTCACCATAGTCCAGCCCTGCCTTTTGACTGTAGCATTTTGGCTACAAGTCTGGCCTTGAATCTTTCAACCTCTCTTGAGGCCTTGTACTTGATTTGAAGATCCACTTGCACCCTATTGGTGTTTTGCCAGGGGGCAGATCAACTATGCTCCAGATTTTGTTTTCCTCTAAGGTTGCAATCTCCAGCTTCATAGCTTCTACCCACCGAGGATTAGTGGATGCCTCACTGAAGGACTAAGTCTCAAAACAGGCTGAATAAGCTGACAAGACCTGACTATATGAGGGAGTAATGTGAGAATAATTCACATAAGTTGAGATAGGATAAAAGCACCTAGTAGCTTTTGACTGCACCACATAATCTTGAATCCATAAGAGAGGCTTACTAGGCCGGAGGATTTTCTGACCTGAGAAGGTAAAACACCAGGTGAGTTGACTACTACAATAGGTTCTGCAGCATCAACAACTTCTGTGGAATCAAGGCGAGCCTCAGCATGAGTATCAACAGGTGGTGAATTATCTGGGAGGTCACCTGTTGATACTCAATTGTTCCCTCATATATTTCAAATATACATATATACTTTCAAAATAGTGCATGAACATCATCAAGCATTTTTTCTAATTTTGTCATAATTATAAAAGATTTTTAAATTAATTTATTCCTATATTTTTATTATATAAATAATTATTAATTGCATGAAGAATAATTTTTATGATATAACCTCATCAGTTATATCCATATTAAGCTTTAATATTTTTTTTTGATGTATTTATTATAATTATATTTGCATCTTTAGGCTAAAATTGTATATTTCGCAATAACAACCCTTATATACGTATGATCACTTTATTCATGCAAAAATAACTTTTTATGCTTTTATAGTAATAAATAATTGTTATTAATCATTTTTATGTACAAATAATATTTTCACTATTTTATTTATCATTTTTTACAAATTATTTTAATAATTAAATTGGGTATTTAACTAATAGCCCCTAAATTCACTAATTTCGGATCTAAACTACCAACCCCTTAGCCCATTTACCTAAAAAACTTTCACAACTCCTTGGCCCAACACTTAAGCCCAATCCATAACCCCTTAACCCAGTCAGGAACCGACCCAACCTTTTTAAATCACAGCCGTTGATCTCTGAGATCAACGTCTCATATCACTCCCCTCCTTTTAATTAACCTACCTATCCCAAAACCCTAACCCTTATTATCCCAGCCCCAGCGTCTCTATACTCTCTCGAACCTTCACCTCTCTCTGTCAATCCCTAGCACCGTCAACCCCAAATCCCTCCGATTCCGGCTCAAACATGGAATCAATCCATGGTTCACTTACCTATTTTGTGTTACTCTATCATTATATGCTCGTCTATAGCATTACTTAGATTCTTGACCTATTTTTGGCAAGAAATACCTCAATAACGGGTAGATTCACCCCGATTCTATGAAGATATAGACGATCTTTCGTCCATATACATGTTTATTGAACGATTCTTGCATCTCTGATCCGATTCAAAGAATCAGTCTTAACTAGGGTTTGAGACCTTTCCTTGTTCTTTACTAATTTCTGATTGATACTCTTTCCTTTCTCGTATTTGACTAATATTTTCCTTATTCCTGTTTAATCTACCGTGTTTCCTTTATTTTTACTTTATTTTGCCCTAAATCTGATTGTTAATCGATTTTTATGTGATATTTTCCTTATTCTCTATTGTATCCCTTATTCTAAGTGTTACTCGTATGATCGCATGCCATTATTCTTTGTTAATTTACAGAACTCTTTGGTTTATGTATTGGTTGCCCTAAAATTAGATCCTAATTGATTCTGTGTTTAATACTTACCGTGTTTCATGTTTATACTATACTACTATATAAACCCCTCCCCTTTTCCCTTTAGGACAGACACGAATAAATACTCTAACTGAAAACTTAGGGTTTAATTCTGATTTTCTTTGCTCATTTTTTTCTGGTCTTGTCCAGCTGAAAGCCAATGCCAATTAATTCTGGACTTGACTATTGTGGTATATTTTCTTGCTTTCCTGCCTAACTGGTGAGTCACTATCCCTTGTCATTTTATTTTCTATGTTTCCATAATCTGTGTATTCGATCTTGCATGTTTAAAGTTTATTATGAGCATGATTCTATCACTTTTATGTTTCTATGAGTTCATCTAGTCCTATAATTGATATTGTTAGCTCTGAGATTGGTTATTTTTGAATAATATGAATTCTCTTAGAGGTTAACTTAATGTCCTTCAACTTGTTTCATGTATGCTGTTTTGCTAATTCTGAACCTGTCCTGAACTTAGCATCTTTAGGATAATACTAGAATGTTAATTAGTTAATCATTCCTGAATCTTTACAACTTGTATTGTAATTTAACCTTTATCTGTCATTCATGTGCCCTGATACTAGCTTTATAATGTATCTTGTGTCCATTTGGATTCATCTGGTTATTCTGACGGTTTACCTTAATATATTGTCTAAACGTGTTTTTCTGGGATTGAATAAGGATGTCCTAAATGTTAGTATGTACACTTAGCCTAATAAGACTTTTCAGACTGTAATTTATCAAAAACTGTGTATTGTGCATAAACAACTTTGCAAACCTTGCCAATTTGTTTTCTTAGTGCAACTCTGCCTACATATTCTGTGTTTTAAACTTTATTATGATGGCTTTCTTCGAAAAATCAAATCTGTTTTAAATCTGTCCCTGCCTCCTTTTATATGTTGCTACTTTTAAACTCCTACTCTTAGGTCCTTTAGGTTCTATCCTCAACCTCTCCAGTGTGAGCACTGCTCGGGGTCCATGTGAGACTCTTGTGAATTCTGACACACCGGAGTTTGGTTCCTAATCTTCTTTGAATAACTTTTGAGTATTTGGTTCTCTAGTGTGAGCATTGTCCTGGGTCCTTGAAGCCCTTGGGAACTTTGACACACTAGAGATCTGGGTTCTATATGTGCTATGGGTGAATCACTCATCATTGATTGTTTTGTATCTGTGAAGGTGCAGGCCTGGGGTTGCCTAGGTGTATTTGGGTTGATAAAGTCTCTCTATAGTTTGTTTCATTACTATTATGTAATCATTTATTAACCTGGTCTGTAATAACTTTGTAATAAACAAATTCTGGAGTATTTAGTAAAATTCGGAAGGGTCCTTATTTTTTTTTCTAATCCGGGTAGAAATCCTATCTATAGGGTATCACTTGTGCTGTTGATTCTGCTTATAAGTTTCATGTCATCTTGTTAGAATCATATAAGTTATATATTGTGTTTACATATTAGAAACCTTGCCTATAGGGTTAAAATTATGATTTGTTAGAAATCCTGCCTATAAGATTAATATTATGACTTGTTAGAAACCCTGCCTTTAGGTACATCAACCTGTCAAATAAATATGTGTTATCAATCATGCCTATAGGACCAATATCTGGCTTAACTGACTCAATGTGTATAAATTCCTGCTTAAATGCTGCTCAATGATAGATATCATGCCTATAGGATTAAAAATATATCATGCCTATAGGATTAAAAATCAGTTCAATGATAGAAATCATGCGTATATGATTAAAATCAGCTCCATGATAGCAATCATGCCTATAGGATTAAAATCAGTTCAAGGCTAGAAATCATGCATATAGGATTAAAATCAGTTCAATAAATCATGTCTATGGAATTAAAACCAGTTCGAACTTAGAGATCATGCCTATAGGGTAATACCCATCACACTCGTAGAAGTCATGCCTATAGAGTTCTACTAACTGATTCAGAATTCGATCATGCCTGTCAATCACTTAGAAAACATGCCTATAGGATTGAATAACAACGCTGGACTTGTGATTGTGATTGATTACTGCATGAAACACCCAGATATCGCACTGAATAAAATTAGTAGGCAAATAGTAGGTCTTAACACTCGCATTAAGAAATTGATTTTGCATACTGATGCTCACCTGTTCGTCGCATAGATATCCTGCCTATAGGACTTTAAGATTAATAAATCCTGCTAAATCAGTTGCGTGCATTTTCTATTTATGTGTGGAGGTCAATATGAGCCCATATCTGCTTTAGTCTGAAAGTCCTAACTGTTTTGCTTGTCGCCTAGTATTTTACAATTTTGAGCAACCTAGGTTTAGTCTAGAACCATCCCGAATAGAGGTCTTAATGCCTTCAGGGCCATAGGTAAGGGACAGGTAGTGCACGCATAGGAAACGAATTAGAATCAACTAGAGCACTTTAGGTAACGACTCAAAGATAGTAATCGAGTAGCAAGACATGATAGTCTGTGCCCGCTAAATAATATGAGTAACACCCCCGTCTTGGGAGAGTTACGAAGTATTATTTATGTTGCACGGGGTGAGCCTATAGGCTAAACAATTTAGGACCCCCTATCCTTATTAAATAGTTTTCTTCACTTTCTAAGACTAATTCGCATAATTTAAGCTCGTCCGGGACCCACCGTTGTGGACCTCAAGGGGTGCCTAACACCTTCCCCTCAAGGTAATTTGAGACCTTACCCGATCTCTGGTAATGCAAACTGGTACAATCTAAGTTATGTGCTAATAGGTTCCCTAACGCACCTTAATCCGTTAGGTGGCGACTCTAAAAACCAATTCCTTTTCCCTACCCTCTCAAAAGGAGTTGTCAAAAAGTCGAACCTCGATTTCACAAGAAAAATGGGGCGCGACAGCATGGCGGCTCTGCTGGGGATATCCTTAGGCTCTTACCATAACGAACTTGTTTTGTGAATTAGTCTTTTCATAAGCATGTCTTTATTATTCTGTTAGTACTTGTGCACCCCTTTTCTTTCCCACTCTATATGGGTTTATTTGCCTTTCTTCATTAAATTATGCTCACTAAATTCCTCTTTCCTGTTTTTATTTCTTTTTACTATGGAAACTAACTCTTCTCCTTGTTTTCTTTATTAAATGCCTTTACAGTATTAAATATCGCATTTTATCATTCTCATCGTGCAAATACTTGACAACATGTTATTTTCTTTTTTCATAAGTACATGATTAACATCATATTCCACTCGTGCGTAATTAATACCGTAGAAACACTTGATGAGTGTCCTCTCTCTTCCTATATCACCTTTTTGAATTTGGAAAGGCTTATTTTCGGTAAAACTAGTCGATCAGGGGTGCAATTGACGGTTCCGTGCCTTTCCCGCTCAAGTTGGCCGCTTGGGGGTACCAGTCTAGACTTCTATAGAAACCTTACTCTAATAATAACTGTACATGCATCATGATCAAACCTATCCTGGGTTAATATGTTGTCCGCATTATAACCCCCCTAAGAAAACTTTGTCCAAAGACCACCGGGGTTTCCATAATCCCAACGGGCACAACCACGATATGTGCATTATTTGGAGAAATAAATGTCGATATGCTAATCGTTAATGTAGAAGTAGTCGAATCCGGAGGGGGAAAGGGCCTAACTTTGTTTAGTTTGCAGAAAATGAGGCACGAAGTCCCCAGGTTCGGCACAGTCAAAATATACCACCGTTATTGCTGGATTGGTGGGAAAACCTTTCGCCAAGTGACAAAAATCATGTGAAAAGGGTTCTCGAAAACTTACCCTCCTTATTAGACATCCAGCCAAATAACATGTTGATCGAGGTTGCTAGTATGTACTGGGATGGAGAAAGGGATGTGTTCCGTTTTGGCAATATAGAAATGACTCCTGTTTTGGAGGAAATATGAGGTTTCGCTGGACTACCCTGGGACAGTCCCGGTTTGTTAGTACTGGAAAATCGCACCCTATGGTGTTTTTGAAAATGATGGGTCTTATAAAGAATGCCGACTTGGTATGTCTAAAAAAGTCCTACATACCCTTTGACTTCCACTATGAACGATATAGACACATCAAATCTTGTCGTATCTTTCATGACGAATTCTCTATTACTTCCCTGGGTTGGACTCACCATAGGGTTTTCGTGTTCATCGTCTGCTTTCTGGGTATGATAATGTTTCCAAGCCAAAGGGATAGGATTCACACCAGGTTGGCCATGGTAACCAAATCTTTAATAGAGGGAATCTAGGAACAAACATATACTATTGTTCCGATGATTGTAGCAGAAATATACCGGGCTCTGGATCATTGCAAAAAAGGGTTCAACATTTTGAGGGTTGTAACTTGCGGTTGCATATTTGGTTGTTAGAACATCTCCAAAGACGCCAATACTGCCAAGAGTTTCCACGGAGACCATGGAATGATCACATAGCTTTCCACCACCTAAAAAGAATGACCTTTATCCCAAACAGGTTTGCCCAACCAGAGAATGCTACAGAATGGGTACAGTTTTTCAGCAATTTGACCGAGGACAAGGCTCATTGGATGTTCGAGTGGTGCCCTACTAGTGACTTCATCATCAGGTCCAGAGATGTTTCGCATTTGGTGTTGATCGGGTTAAGGGGCATATACCCCTATGTTCTTATCAGGGTCATGAGACAAGCTAGTAGAAAAAAAGTCATACCGCGAGTCTCCAAAATGGGTCACTACAAAGCAGACTTTCAAGACGATGCCATCACATACAAATGTGAAGCTCAATACATGTGGCATTTGAAGGTCATTGTGGAAAAGGATACCATCGAGCCAGATCGATACTACGCAGGTCATGTGTACTTCTATCCATCATGGTTGGATGATAGCATAGCTGGAATAGTCGAGCTAGGGGCCGGTCAAGGAAATAGGGTCACAGATGAAGCTGCCGAAGCACATGTGAGGTATAAGAGGCTTCTCAAAAGCGTTCTCGAGTACGAGGCCAAGCATTTGGAACAACACAAGATTGACATGGAGTCAATTAACGAATGGAGGGAAATGGCTACTAGATCAACGAAAATGGTTGGAATATCTGGAGCAGGGCCTAATGGAGTTAGAGGGGAAGATGAGGAAAAGAGTCATAGACTACCAGAACGCAGAGGGTAATGAGGGAGGACACCTAGCAAGGGCGTATCTGCTGCTGGACATGCACGACCTGGGGAATCTGATCGACGGAGCCAAGAGGGCCAAGCCTGGAAAAGGTCCCTCTAGGACCAAGTAGATTAGGATTATCTGTTTTTAGAATCATTTTTGAATTCGAATGTAATAAGGCAAATTCCATTAGTGACTCATTTATTTATTGTCGTTTTTAGGTTCGTCTTATTCATTACATTAATGAAATGAGGATATTATCGAACTTATATTTCTCCAAATCTAATTGTCGCTAGGCCTACCTAGGGCACAACGACTCTCAAATTAGGACACGAATTTATATTTCTGCAATACGTGTTTAAATACTGCAGATACTTTTCAGAATATTTACTAACTTGGTTACCTTTTGTTTTTATTTCTTTTGATTATTCCCACCTCTTAAGGTTGGTTCGCATATACTGGCATCGTCAGCATATCACACCAGATCCAGAGGCCCTCCACTTCCTCCTCCTCCAAGTGATCCGAAAAGCAAAGGAAAATCTAAGATGGATGATATGAGTGGTGTCAGGAAAGACCACGATACACATGCTGAGAATGTGGAAACTTCAGATGGTCAGAGTACTCTGGCACAAAATGATTTGGTCCTACGGTTGGAACAAAAGATATTAGAATTGCAAGGGGAGCTTGAGCAGGTCCGCAATTTGGCAAACCTTTCCCTCACACTAAACGTCCCAGACATCAACCAACCAAATGCTCAAAACCCAATACCTCCTCAAAACACACCAAACCAACGTCCTCAAAATCCTCCCGCACCCCACCAATACGCAACATCTCCTCAAAATCCTAATCCTCTAGCCATACCGACACCCCCTCAACACTAGCATCCCCCGACTCAATATCCATAAACCACTTACCATACTCCTCAGAATACCCCACAACCTATCCCTGATTCGCAAAATTCAATTAATGATCACCACTACACTCAAACCCACGACATTCATCAAAACAATCCCATATACGTGGAAACCCTACCCCACTCCACTCAACCAACTTCATACACACCAGAATCCGCCGAGAAGGACCTGCTCATTAAGAATATGGTGGAAGAGATCAAAAAGCTCACAAGCCGAGTCCAGGGTGTTGAAGGAGGCAAAGGAATTGAGGGTCCGAATTATGAGGACCTATGCATTCAGCCATACGTGGAACTGTCGGAGGGTTACAAATCTCCTAAGTTCGAGATGTTTGACAAAACGGATGACCAAAGGTACATTTGGGAACATACTGTGACAAGCTCGTAGGGGTTGGAAAGGATGAAAGGATTCGCATGAAGCTGTTCATGAGAAGTCTCACTGGAGACGCCCTATCTTGGTACATAAGTTAAAATCCCAAGAAATAGGCTAATTAGGTAAGCATGGCATCAGACTTCATGGATAGATTCAGGTCCAATACAAAAAATGCACCAGATGGCTTCTATATACAGAACCTCAAGAAGAAACCGACAGATACTTTCCGCGAGTATGCTACTCGATGGAAGTCAGAAGCTGCAAAGGTCATGCCGTCATTAGAAGAAGAGCAGATGAACAAATTCTTTGTCAAGGCCCAAGATCCACAATACTATGAGAGGTTAATGGTCATTGAGAATCACAAGTTCTCCAACATCATCAAACTTGGGTAAAGGATCGAAGAAGGGATTAAGAGTGGAATGGTGACAAATTTTGAGGCATTGTAGGCCACGAACAAAGCATTACAATCAGGAGGCATATCAAAGAAAAAAGAGATAGGGGCAGTGATGGTAGCCCAAGGTCCAAAGTCTCCACTCACATACCAAACACCTCCAGCCACATACCAACCTTCACTTCCCAGATATCCTCAACCCGCTACCGCCTACCACACTTATAACACCCATCCGACCTACTATCATTCACCTACAGCTCGTCCAAATTATCAGAAACCCAGACCCAATTTCGATCGCAGACCACCCAAATAATACACCCATATTGTTGAACCCATAGACCAACTATATGAAAGACTAAAGGTTGCCGGATATGTCACCCCTATTCTCGTTGTGGCCATGGAAAATTCCTCCCAATGGGTCAGCCCAAACAAAATATATGCATACCATTCCGGCATGAAGGGACATACAATTGATGAATGCCGCAATTTGAAAGAAAAGATTCAGACGTTGATTGATACCAAATTCATACAAGCAAAGGAAGCCGCATCCAATGTCTACAACAATCTCCTCCCAGACCATAGGGGTGAAGGAGTAAATGTGATAGAAATTGTTGAAGAATGGAATCCTGAAGGGTCAATTGGGCTTATTGGGAAAGGTGACGACCCTAAGAAACCTGCAATCACACTCACTCTTATTGTGGTATAGATACATCCACCAGTTAAAGTTGAGGTAGCCGCATCAATTCCGTTTGAAATCGAAGTGACAGTGCCTGCAACTACACCTACTCCATTTGAAGTAGAAGTAACCACACCCTTCACTATGACGGTGGCATCTACATCGCTCTTCAATTCTAACGTCATACCTTGGGATGATGTTGCAGAAGCTAGGAGAAAGGGAAAGCAAAAATGGAAGAGTCTGGTGTTGCACAAGGGATGACTAGAACTAGAAGAATCTATACACCTGAAAATTTGGGAGTAACAAGTAAGGAAGCTGCTGCCAAATAACCCATCATTGAAGCTTGTCCAGATGATCTATGGAGGAAAGTACAAGCAAGAGAATACTTTGTTGTTGATCATCTGAACAAAACTCCTGCCCAGATATTCATCATGTCGCTGCTACAAAATTCTGAGGTGCATAGGAATGCTCTGATGAAAGTATTGAATGAGGTGTACATGCCCAACAATATCACTAGTGGAGAAATGGCCAACATGGTGGGGAAAGTTCTGGAGAGCCGTAAGATCACCTTTCACGAAGACGAGTTGCCACCTGAAGGATTGAGCCATAACAGGGCACTTCACATCACAGTGCAATGCGAGGATAAGTTCATTGCCATGGTTTTGATAGACGGAGGGTCCAGCCTCAACATCTGTCCGCTAACAACTCTGAAAAGGTTGGGCAAGGTTTTGCATGAAATACGAGCTGGATTTATGAATGTGAAGGCGTTCGATGGGTCGCAAAGAGCCACTATTAGGGAAACTAATTTATGTTTGCAGATGGGGCTTACTTGGTTCGATATCGAATTTTAGGTTCTAGACATATCCGCCTCCTACAATCTGCTGTTGAGACGACCTTGGATATATGCCGCTGGGGCTGTTGAACCAGGCTGTGAAGTATGAATGAAACCACCAGGAAGTGTTCATCCATGGAGACAGGAGTAATCCTATTTACGCCAATCAGTCTGTTCTAGTTGTGGAGAATATAAGGAAGTTGGGTGGAAAAAGTTACCATCGCATTGATCGTGTTAACGCAATCGAGAAGGATAAATGGTGGAGTAGAAAAATAGAGAGAATATTTGCATGGGCAGGGTGTGAATATGGCAAGGGGCTCGGTAAGAATCTCCAGGGTATCGCCAAACTAATAAAGCTAAATCGTCACGGCACAACCTTTGGAATTGGATATCAGTACACCTGGCACGAGTATCAGAATTGGTATCCACCATGGAGTGGTCCCTATCACCCTCTTGAGAAGCTAGTGACACACTTGAGTCAGACCTTCCATCAGGCCAAAACAATATGGGGATCCGAAGAAGAAGAAGCTTTGGCTGGGCTAAGGAATCTGTTCTTAGAAGATGAAGATATGGATTACATCGTGAAAGTTGAGGAGAAGGAGGAAGAAGGCCTTACCATTCAGACGGTGGAAAGGAGAGCATTTCTCAAAAACTGGACCGCTACACCATCAAGGGACCGACGAGTCCCGGGGTAGCATGACTGCTAGCATCATTTATTTTTTGAAAACAAGTCTTCTTGAGCATTTTGTTTTAAAAGTATTTTCGGTATTTCATTTCGGAAAACATTGTTTGAGTTATTGAAAATCTCTTTGTTCGACATTTTAATATTTACCAAAGGCTTGATGTTTTATTATTACTATCTTTCATATCTTTCTCTCTATAACATTACTATTTCTTATCTTGATGAACCGACGACCATGACATGTAATGAGACAACACAGTATAAGGACAATGACTCGGAATAGATAGAATAAGAAGATGTGATACCTGAGGAAATTATCAGAGAAGTTGAGAATTTTGATAACAAGCCCAAGTCCAACCTGGATGAAACCGAGATAGTCAATTTGGGATCTTCCGAAACCATCAAAGAAACTCGCATAAGCATCCACTTGTCACCGTCAGAGAAGGAAGAATACACTCGTTTCCTGAACGAATATGAGGATATTTTTGCATGGTCATACGATGATATGATAGGGTTGAGCACATCCATAGTGCCTCACAAGTTGCCTACCAATCCAACGTGTCCGCTAGTGAAGCAGAAGTTGAGAAAGTTCAAGCCGGACATGGCCTAAAAATCAAGGAGGAAGTCACCAAGAAGATCAAAGCCAAAGTCCTCAGGGTATTTGAGTACCCAACCTGGTTAGCCAACATTGTACCAGTTTCAAAGAAACACGGAAAAGCCAGGGTATGTGTTGATTATTGGGATTTAAACAGAGAAAGTCCCAAGGACGATTTCCCACTGCCAAATATACACATTCTAATTGACAATTGCGCCAAGCATGAACTCGAATCCTTTGTAGATTTCTTCGCGGGTTATCATCAAATTTGGATGGACGAAGAAGATGCAGAGAAAATAGCTTTCATTATGCCATAGAGAGTGCATTGCTACAAAATGATGCCATTTGGTCTGAAGAATGTTGGGGCCACATACATGAGGGCCATGATGACCATCTTCCATGATATGATACATAAGGAAATAGAGGTATATGTTGACGACGTCATCATCAAATCCAAGAAAGCCACAGATCACATAGTAGACTTGAGAAAGTTCTTTGACCGGCTGCAGAAGTACAATCTAAAGTTGAACCCTGCAAAATGTGCATTCGGGGTTCCTACAAGAAAATTATTGGGATTCATTGTCAGCCGTCGAGGAATCGATTTAGACCCGTCAAAGGTTAAAGCTATCCAAGAATTACCACCGCCAAAGAACAAGAAGGATGTGATGAGTTTCTTGGGACGCCTCAATTACATCAACCGTTTCATAGCACAATCCACAGTGATATGTGAACCGATTTTCAAAATGATGAAGAAGGATGCCGCAACCAGTTGGACCGAGGATTGTTAGAATGCTTTTGACAAAATCAAGGAATACCTGTCCACACCACCAGTCTTAGTCCTGCCAGAACCTGGTAGACCATTACTACTCTACCTTGCAGTGTTAGATGGGGCTTTCGGTTGTGTTTTGGGACACCATGACGATACGGGAAGAAATGAGCAAGCCATATATTACTTGAGTAAGAAGTTCACACCTTATGAAGCACGGTACTCTCTGCTGGAACGCACTTGCTGTGCTCTGACCTGGATAGCACAAAAATTGAGGCACTACTTCTATGCCTATACCACATACCTCATATTGAGGATGGATCCCTTGAAGTACATCTTTCAGAAGCCTATGCCTACCGGGAAGCTGTCCATGTGGAAAATATTGTTGAGTGAGTTCGATATCATCTATGTAACTTAGAAGGCAGTCAAAGGACAAGCGTTGGTTGATCATCTTGCTGAAAATCCTGTAGGAGGAGAATACAAACCACTAAAAATGTATTTTCCTGACGAAAAAGTGTCATTCGTAGGAGAAGACATTGCTGAAGCCTACGACGGTTGGAGAATATTTTTTGACGGACCTACAAACTTCAAGGGAGTCGGTATCAGAGACGTCTTGGTATTGGAAATTGATTAGCACTACCCGGTGTCTGCAAAGCTTAGATTTCCATGCACCAACAATATGACGGAATATGAAGCCTGCATATTAGGGCTCAATTTGACCGTCGACATGAATATTCAGGAACTGCTGGTAATTGGTGACTCAGACTTGCTAGTCAGGTACAAGGAGAGTGGGCTACGAAAAACACCAAGATACTACCATATCTACATCATGTACAAGAGATGAAGAAGAGGTTCACACATATAGAATTCCGGCATGTCCCCAGAATCCAGAATGAATTTGCAGACACATTGGCCACCATGTCCTCAATGATACAACATCCAGGGAAGAATTTCATCGATCCAATTCCGGTAAGAATCCATAATCAGTCGGCACACTATGCTCATGTCGAAAAAGAGACAGATGGAAATCCTGTGGCTAATACCCGAGGCATAAAAGAAGCATTTTCTACGGGATCCCGAAACCACCAGCCACCCCGACCTAATTCATGATAAGCCCACCAACTTCCTGGCAAAATGCCTTTTGGAAGGTTTGGAACCCTCGATTCATCCGACTCAAGGAGAAAAAGAGAACAAGATGGGGGGGCTTGCCTCCTCGTTCAAATCTTTGACAACACGAAAAAACGTTCTACGACATCAAGGAATATTTGGCAAAAGGAGAATACCCAGAGCAGGCAAACCATACTCAGAAATGCACACTGCAGAGGCTGTCCAATCACTTCTTCCAAAGCAGAGGAATTATGTATAGAAGAACTCCCGATCTAGGACTATTAAGGTGTGTTCACACCAAAGAGGCTTCCAAATTGCTCGAGGAAATACATGCAGGAACCTGCGGCCCACATATGAACGACTTTGTCTTAGCCAGGAAGATACTCAGGACCGGATACTTTTGAATAACTATGGAAACAGATTTCATCCGATATGTACATAAATGCCACCAATGCCAGATACATGCAGATATGATACAGGTGCCGCCAAACAAACTCAATGCAACAAGCGCACCTTGTCCTTTTGCTGCATGGGGAATGGATGTCATTGGTCCAATCGAACCCATTGTTTCAAACGGGCACAGGTTCATTTTAGTGGCTATCGATTACTTCACTAAATGGGTTGAAGTTACGTCCTACAAAGCTCTAACCAAGAAAGTCGTAGCGAATTTTGTCAGGGATCATATTGTTTGTCGATTCGGGGTTCCCGAGTCCATCATCACCGACAATGCCGCTAATCTCAACAGTGATATGATGAAATCCATGTGTGAAACTGTCACGACCCAAATTCCCACCCTTGGGCCGTGACTGCGCCTAACGTTGAACCCGCTAGG
>ML251714.1:271-132538 GCA_005239495.1 Nicotiana undulata | reverse complement strand
CCAATAGCATACCCCGCGATCGCATAGTGTATTAGGTGGGTAAGGACAGCTGGAGGAGTTACTCTGTGCGGTCGCTATTTCCTTTGTGCGATCGCATAAGGGGGAGGTCGTGTACCTGTGCGATCGCATTAGCCCTTCCGCGATCGCGATGTACCCAACCTTGGTCTCTATGCGATCGCATCCCTGCTTCCGCGATCGCATAGAGATATTTCGCCCAGTTATTTAATGAGTTCAAAAACAAAATACTTCATACGGGACCTTACCATTTTCAACCTTCTTCTCCCCCTCCAACCTCCATTGTCGACCCCCAAGCTAGGAACCTTTGGGTAAGTATTTCCTACATCATCATCTTCCATTTTCCATCATTAATCACTAGAATCTAGGCCTAAAAACATTAAATCAAAGTGGGAAATTGGCTTTTTGGGTAGTGTTAGGTTTTTGGGAAAATTGGGTGATTCAACCTCAATTTGGGGTCGGATCCTAAAACTAATTACATATTTGAACTCGTGGGGTAATGGGTGAACGGGTTTTGGTCCGAACCTCGAGTTTAGACCACGTGGGCCCGGGGTCAAATTTTGGGAATTTTGAAAGAAAGGTAGGAATTGTGTATTTAGGCTATGGGATGGTGTTATTGAGTTATTATTGATACACTTAAATTAATTATGCTTAGATATTGTGGTTCCGGAGTTGAATTCAAAAGGAAAGGCGGTCTTAGAGGGTTGATTGCTATACTTTGGACCGAGGTAAGTGTCTTGCCTAACTTTGGTGAGGGAATAGGTATTATTTGCTATGTGCTAAGTGAATATCATGTTCATTGCATAGGTGAGGTGACGAGTACCTATGCAATGTGTGTCAAGCATGCCCGTGAGTCTATTTTGATAGAAATTGCAGTATTTCTTCCATGTTTAGTATATTATGAGATTGTCTTTACTTGGTAATTTATTCTTGATTGAAAGTATTGGCTATTGAGTTTGAGAAGTATTGATACGAATGATAATACAAGTGTAGAGTACGTGATTGAGGTAATTGGTTATAGCTGAGACCCTTGCCGGGCATTTATTGAGTTACCAAATTGATGTTTTCCCTTTTCCGGGTGTTATGAACTGCTTATTTCCTCTATGTCGTACTCCTTGCCATTTACCTATTATTGTTTGGTGAGGAAGAGTGTAAAGCACGAAGGGTGATGCCGTGCCATGATATCTGATTACATTGCATAGTGAGGAAGAGTGTAAAGCACGAAGGGTGATGTCGTGCCACGATTCATATTTATTATAAACACGAAGGTTAATTCCGTGTTGATCGTCTATTGTTTATCGCACGAGGGGACATGACGTACCGATTGTTTGTTAATTATCACACGAGGGGACATGCCGTGTTGATCGTTTATTGTTTATCGCACGAGGGGACATGCCGTGACGATTGTTTGTTATTTATCACACGAGGGGACATGCCGTGTTGATCGTTATTGTTTATCGCACGAGGGGACATGCCGTGCCGATTATTTTATATTGATTATACCATGTTTTTCATAGTGAGGAAGAGGGTAAAAGCACGAAGGGTGATGCCGTGCCATTAATTTTATTCCTGGTATTCGAACTTGTCTTTACTTGGTACTTTCTGTTAAACTACTTCTTATCTGTTTTCTTGTGATCAATATACTGTCATATCTCACTGGTGACCCCCCCCCCCTTAACTGCTCTTGTTTCCCCTAATTTGTTNAGTCTAGCCTCGTCACTACTTCGGCCGAGGTTAGGCTCGGCACTTACTCAGTACATGGGGTCGGTTGTACTGATGCTACACCTGCACTTCTTTATGTTGTGCAGATCTCGCAGCCGGACCCAATGGACATCGTTAGAGGAAAATACCCTTCCGTCCACCCAGAGCTCGAAGGTATACCCTCTTGCGTTCGTGGGCCTTGGCGTCTCTCCTGCACTTGGATTCCTCATTGTCTTACTTTTTCTCCTAGTTTCAAGACAATTATCTATTTCTTTTCATACTTTGTATTTAGTACTCAATTTAGATAGTTCGTGAGGTTGTGACACCCCGGTTTTGGGATATTTGCGATGTTGTTACCCTTATCTTTCATTATGCGTTTTGGGAATATTATTACTGTTCTGCTGTAAAATATTTTGAAGTGATTTGGGAATATTCAACGAAGGTTGAAAGTTAAGGAAATTGAGATATTCTAGTAGAGGTTGGAAGGTTAATTAGCTTTATTATTGTTACATTGTTTTATAGATGTCAAAATGTTGTGTACGTTGGCTTGTCTAGCGGGTTCAACGTTAGACGTAGTCACGGTCTGAAAGGTGGGATTTCGGGTCGTGACACCATAAGGCTCGTGAGAGGTGGAACCTCCATGGTTTCTGGTGAGGAGGTGGTTAGAGAAGAGTGATAGGGCTCGGTAGACGAAGCGTCTAGAGAGAAAGAGATGACAGAACTCAGAGAGACGATTGAGTGTAACAAATGAGAGGGGGATATGAGACCGGGGGTGGGGGTAGTCTTTAAGAATAAATATGGTAAGGACCAATCTGATCCGTTGATCAAAAATGATCAATGATCCAGATTCAAAGGGGATTTGGGTCGGGTAGGATTTTAAGTGTGGGCTGAGTAATTGGGCTAATCAATTGGGTTAGGGGTCCGGATTTAATTAGGCTACAATTTAAAATAAAAGTGGCTAATTGTTAAATACCCCATAAAAATAGATAAATAATATATAAAAATGGCTAATTATTATAAAAATTGATATTGATGCTTAATAGAGTAAATTAAAATGGTTAATCAGTATTTAAAAGTACAAATGACTAATAATTGAGTAAATATCATAAAACATATGATTAGGCTATAATTGTAAAGTTATTGCAATTATAGCCAAATAGTGCCAAGTTTTGCTAATTATGAAAAAAATTGGTCTTAATAGGACCGAAAATGATATATTAAATCAAGAAATATTTTTAAAATCATTTGTGATGAAATTTATGATTAATTATTAGAGATTAGAATACTGGATAAATTAAAATAAATTTAAAAAATATGGAAATATTATAGAAAAATACCAATTGCTGTAAAAAACCTGATTTTGAAGGTATATATGCAAATTAAAATAATTTTGAGGAAAACTTGGGTATCAACAACTGCCCCTCTTTACCCGAGAAGGATGAAAGAGTTGTCGCGTAAAGATATGATGGCCAATTTTGACCGAGCGAAATGGTGTGAAGAGATTTAGGTCGCACCTTGGTTTCTGAGTTGCCTACATATCCCTGGTTTTACAGGAATCAGGCCATATGTAGTTAAGGACCCATCAGCGAAGTATACTGATGGAACTTTACAAGAACGGATGCAACATATAGGACTGGATGAGTAAACGGTTTACGGGAATGGTTAGGAGAACCGGAGCGGGACTGCTCCTGCTAGGATAGCTGTTGCTTGCCAGATTACCTTCAAATAAGACAATACAAGTGATATTGTGCGTAAATTTAAACATGATGCAAGTTCCCGTCAGACTATGAATGTTGTCTTTAGACGGTTAAGGATGACGTCCTCAGACCATGATGTCCTGGGCCATGAATAGTTCAATTCGCAGGCTATGAGATGATGTTCTCGGGCCATGAGGATGGTGCCTCCGAACGATTACGCCTTTCAATAATGATATGAAAAATTGAGAGAGATCCTCAAGCAATGACATAGTGTTCTCGGGCTATGAGGATGGTGCCTCCGAACGATGACGCCTTTGGACAGGTTGGCAATATTTCAGCCCATGAAAATGCAGTAGTATGATGCGGACAAGACAAAGTTTAGTCTTTCGAATTGAAGGGCAGAGCTTAGCCCGAAAGAAAGGTGAAGTAAATAATGCTTGAGATAGTGCTTAGTCTCGATGAAAAAATAAATTGGAGGCATAGCTTAGCCTCGGAAGGCAGAAAGGTAGCCTTATGCAAATGGAAGGCAGAATGGTAGCCTTATGCAAATGGAGGTAGAGCTTAACCTCATGCAGATGGAGATAGAGCTTAGTCTCGGAAGGCAGAAAGGTAGCCTTATGCAAGTGGAAGGCAGAATGGTATCCTTATGCAAATGGAAATGGAGGCAGTGCTTAGT
The DNA here is from genome assembly GCA_005239495.1 of Nicotiana undulata. Taxonomy (NCBI): domain Eukaryota; kingdom Viridiplantae; phylum Streptophyta; class Magnoliopsida; order Solanales; family Solanaceae; genus Nicotiana; species Nicotiana undulata. The sequence continues at coordinate 128,449 of ML251714.1, read as the reverse complement.
CATAGAAGGCACACATGTAGCCTTATGCAAGTGAAAGGCAGAATGGTAGCCTTATGAAAATAGAGGTAGAGCTTAACCTCATGAAGATGGGGACATAACTTAGTCTCGGAAGGTAAAAAGGTAACCTTATGCAAGTTGAAGGCAGAATGGTAGCCTTATGCAAATGGAAATGAACACAGTGCTTAGTCTCGGAAGGCAGAAAGGTAGCCTTATGCAGATGGAGGTAGAACTTAACCTCATGCAGATGGAGACAGAGCTTAGTCAGCAGAAAGGTAGCCTTATGCAAGTGGAAAGCAGAAAGTTAGCCTTATGAAAAATTAAATAAATAACAGTAGAAATTATTAGCAGGTAATAAATTGCGGTATTGTAACCGTTGTGAGCGTTGTGATTATGGAGCATCGTTTGTTTGTGCTGATAATAAATGTCGACGAGTGCGACGGTTTTGAGAATCGTATCTTTGAATAGTGTTTGTCTTTTGGGCGGATAGTACGTTTTGGCTTTTGCAATCTTTGTGCCTGCATCCAAAGAAACATCGTGAGTTCTGTAATTGGGGGAGGTTAGTTCGTATCCCCGCTGGCCTTGCTTGATTCGCTCGGCTTGATATGATGATATTGTTCGTATTATTGGGGTAGCGTTTTCTAAACAAAGCTGTTTCAGAATAAGTATGCATGATTTTGTAAAAATATAGCATAAACATATATTTAAAATAGTTTGGATGAACTGACGACCGTGACAAGGTTCAAGACATTGCAACCTCTCATGCTACAGAATTTTGAAGGTCCTCCTCAAAAGTCTGCCCCAGTTTGATGGGTTGACGCTTCTGACTGTTGCACATACGACGATTGGCTGAACTTGCTTCTGAATTTTGAGGGTCCTCCTCAAAATTTTGCCCCAGTTTCCAATTGCGGGGAGAGATGAAATTATTGAATTGTGACTGAACCCATAAGGTTGCCTACGTATCCCCTCTTAAACGGGAATCAGGTCAGGCGTAGTTCAATTTACATCATTTATAAAACATAAAGGATTACACATAATAGTGTTTGACTGCATCTGAATTGATTGGCTTTGTCCAGACTTCTCCGTCCATTTTTGTGAGTATAAGCCCTCCTCCTGTCAACACTCGGTGCACCATATATGGACCTTGCCAGTTGGGATAAAATTTCCATTTGGCTTCCTCTTGATGTGGAAAGATCGTCTTTAACACCAGCTGCCCTGGCGCGAACTGTCTAGGCTTGACTCTCTTGTTGAAAGCTCTGGTCATTCTATTCTGATAAAGTTTTCCGTGACATACTGCATTCATCCTTTTCCCGTCTATGAGGGCTAATTGATCGTAACGACTTTTTACCCATTTTACATCGTTGAGCTCAACTTTTTGTATGATTCTTAAGAAAGGAATTTCTACCTCAACGGGGATGACATCCTTTGTACCATAAACAAACACGTAAGGGGTCACTCTGGTTGACGTGCAGACTGTGGTGCGGTATCCCAGTAGAGCAAAGGATAACTTCTCGTGCCACTGCTTGTGCTTTTCTATCATTTTCCTCAATATCTTCTTGATGTTCTTGTTGGCGGATTCTACAGCTCCATTCATCGAAGGTCGGTAGGTTGTGGAATTCTTGTGTTTGATCTTGAAAGTCTCACATATAACTTTCATTAGATCAGTGTTGAGATTGGAACCATTGTCAATGATGATTGACTCTAGAACTCCGAACCGACAAACAATACGATCGCGGACAAAGTCTGCCACGACTTTCTTAGTCACTGCTTTTTAGGATGCTTTTTTGACCCATTTAGTAAAGTAATCAATTGCTACTAGGATGAACTTGTGTCCATTAGAGGCGGTAGGCTCGATTGGTCACATGACGTCCATTCCCCAGGCGGTGTACGACCGCAGTGATCTTGTTGCATTGAGCTCATTTGGAGGTACCGTTATCATATCTGCATGTACCTGACATCGGTAGCATTTTAGGACGTACTGGATGCAGTCCGTCTCCATAGTCATCCAAAAGTAACCGACCCTGAGTATATTCTTGGCCAATACAAAGCCATTCATATGTGGGCCATAGGTCCCTGCATGTATCTCTTCCAGTAGCTTGGAAGCTTCCTTTGGATCGAGGCATCTTAATAACCCCAGGTCGGGAGTCCTCCTGTGCAAATTCCTCTGTTGTGAAAGAAGTTGTTGGACAATATCCGGAGCGTGCATTTCTGAATATGATTTGCAAGTTCTGGGTACTCTCCCTTTGACAAATACTCTTTGATATCATGAAACCACGACTTTCCGTCTGCTTCCTCTTCTACATGAGCACAGTAGGCCGACTGGCTATGGATCTTTACTGGAATAAGATCAATAAAATTCTTATCTGGATGCTGTATCATAGATGAAAGAGTGGCCAATGCATCGACGAACTCATTCTGGATTCTGGGGACATGCCAAAATTCTATCTTCGTGAACCTCTTTCGCAATTCCTACAAGTGGTGCAGATACGGCAGTATCTTGGAATTCTTGGTAGCCCATTCTCCTTGTAACTGATGTATACGCAAGTATGGATTACCAATCACTAACAGCTCTTGGACGTTCATATAAATGGCCATGTTGAGCCCTAAGATGCAGGCTTCATATTCCGCCATATTGTTGGTGCAGAGGAATCTGAGTTTAGCAGATACCGGATAATGATTACCAGTTTATGATATTAGGACAGATCCAATGCCGACTCCTTTGAAATTCGTTGCTCCATCAAAAATCATTCTCCAACCATCATAGAATTCTGCAATGTCTTCTCCTACGAATGATACCTCTTCATCGAGAAAATACATTTTGAGGGGTTCGTACTCTCCATCCAAAGGGTTCTCAGCAAGATGGTCTGCCAATGCTTGTCCCTTGACTGCTTTCTGTGTCACATAGACAATGTCGAATTCACTCAACAGGATTTGCCACTTGGCCAGTTTGCCGGTGGGCATGGGCTTCTGGAAGATGTACTTCAAGGGATCCATCCTTGAGATGAGATATGTGGTGTATGCACAGAAGTAGTGCCTCAGCCTCTAGGCTACCTAGAGTACCGAGCCTCATATGGAGTGAACTTCTTACTCAGATAATAAATAGCTTGTTCTTTTCTCCCTGTTTCATTGTGCTTCCCCAGAACGCAACCGAAAGCTTCGTCCAATAGTGCAAGGTAGAGTAGTAAAGGTCTACCTGGCTCAGGTGGTACTAGGACTGGCGGTGTTGAAAAATACTCTTTAATTCTGTCGAAAGCCTTTTGGCAATCGTCGGTCCATTTGCTTGCGGCGTTCTTCTTCAGCATCTTGAAGATCGTCTCACATATAACTGTAGACTGTGCTATGAACAAACTGATGTAGTTGAGGCATCCCAGGAAGCTCATCACATCTTTCTTGTTCCTTGGCGGTGGTAACTCTTGGATGGCTTTGATCTTTGACGGATCCAATTCTATCCCTTGACGGCTAACAATGAACCCGAGTAATTTCCCAATAGGAACCCCGAATGCACACTTTGCGGGGTTTAGTTTCAGATTGTATTTTCGTAACCTATTGAAGAACTTCCTCAGATCATCTATGTGGCCGGTAGCTTTCTTGGACTTGATAATGACATCATCCACATATACCTCAATCTCCTTGTGTATCATATCGTGGAAGATACTGGTACTAGCTCTCATATAAGTGGCCCCAGCATTCTTCAGGCCGAATGGCAACATCTTGTAGCAGTAAACTCCCCACGATGTAATGAAAGCCATTTTCTCAGCATCTTCCTCATCCATCCAGATCTGATGGTAACCAACGAAGCAGTCCACTAATGACTGTAGCTCATGCTTGGTGCAATTGTCAATCAAGATGTGTATGTTTGGCAAAGGGAATTCATCTTTCGGATTGGCCCGGTTAAGATCCCGGTAGTCGACACAGACTCTAACCTTCCCATCTTTCTTTGGCACTAGCACGATATTAGCTAACCATGTCAGATATTCTACTACTCTAAGTACTTTGGCTTTGATCTGCTTGGTGACTTCTTCTTTGATTTTCAAACTCATGTCGGGTTTGAACTTTCTAAGCTTTTGCTTTACCGGTGGACACATTAGATTGGTTGGTAATTTCTTAGCAACAATGGGCGTACTTAGACCAGTCATGTCGTTGTACGACCATGCGAATATGTCCTCATACTCTTTTAGAAATTCTGTGTATTCTTCCTTCTCTGACGGTGACAAACGAATGCTGATGCGAGTCTCCTTGAAATTTTCTGAATCTCCCAGGTTAACAGTTTCGGTCTCGTCCAGGTTGGACTTAGGTCTGTTCTCAAAATTCTTGACTTCTTTGATGTTCTGGTCAGGTATATCATCTTCTCCTTCTGAATCAATGTCCTTTTGTTGCGTTGTGTCGTTGCATGTCACAGTCATCGGTTCATCAAGACAAGTAATAGTAATGTTGTATAGATAAAGTAATGAGAGAAAATAATAGTAATAAATATTGATTCATAAAAATGTAAAAAGTGTTTTTGATAAATTGAACAAATGTCTTGAACATTGAAGCTTTTATTGCATGAATAGAAAAATGCGAAAAAAGAAATCATTTAGGTAAAAGACAATGAACAATGCTTGTTTAGCCTTGCTACCCTGAGGCTCTTTAGGCTCTGGTTGTTCAGATAGTCTAATTCTTGAGGGATGCTCCTCTGCTCACGGCCTGGATGGAAGGGCTTTCCTCTCCCTCCTCCTCGAAAATGACGCAACAATTCATGTCATCGTCTTCCAAGAATAAGTTCCTCAACGCTGCATGTTCTTCTTCTTCCTCTGACCCATAGATAATGCCGGCCTGCTGAAAGGTTTGTTCCAGATGTGGTATTGGCTGCTCCAATGGGAAATAGGGACCGCGCCATGGTGGCGACCTATCGTTGTACTCTTGCCAAGTATATTTGTATCCCAGACCAAAAGTGCTGCCATGGTTTTTGATCTTTATAAGTTTGGAGATCACTTGGAGATTCTTGTCGGGCCCTTTATCTGGCTCATACCCTCTCCAGTTCACCATGCTCGCTATCTTGCTATCCCACCATTTGTCTTTGTCTATGGCATTGACCCATTCAATGTGGCGGTAAGTTTCTCCGCCCAACTTCCTTTTTCCTTCGACCGCCGGAATAGTTTGGCGACTGTAAATAGGATTACTTCCGTTGCCATGAATGATTACTTCTTGGTGGTTCCATTCAAATTTCACTGCCTGATGCAACGTTGATGCTATGGCCCCAACGACATGTATCCATGGCCGTCCTAATAGCAAGTTATAGGACGTCGATATGTCTATCACCTAAAAATCCACTTCCAACCATGTAGGCCCATTTGCAAGCAGAGACTCATTTCGCCGATGGTGGACCTCTTCGAACCATCAAAAGCCTTCACATTCATTGACTCTCCTCTAATCTCGTGCAACCCTTTGCCCAATTTCTTGAGCGTTGTTAATGGACAGATATTGAGGCTAGATCCCCCATCGACTAGAATCCTGGTGATGAAATAATCCTCACACTGCAAGGTGATGTAAAGTGCCTTGTTATGACCCAACCCTACAGGCGGCAGCTCGTCCTCGTGAAAGGTGATCTTATGGCTCTCCAACACTTGGCCTACCATATTGGCCATTTCCCCACTAGTGATATTGTTTTGCACATACGCTTCATTCAGTACCTTCAACAAAGAATTTCTGTGTGCCTCTAAATTTTGCAGCAAGGAAAGAATATATATCTGAGTTGGGGTCTTGTTCAGCTGGTCAATGACAGAGTACTCTTTGTCCTGCACTTTCCTCCAAAGGTCGTCCGAGCCTGTCTCAATAATGGGTGGCCTGTTGGAAGCCTGTTTACTTGATTCAGCCAAATGTTCAAGCGTATAGACTCTACCAGTCATTGTCATACCCTGTGCCGCAGTAGCTTCTTCAATCTTCACTTTTCCCTTCCTTCTTGCCTCATCTACATAATCCCATGGTACAACATTAGTATAGGAGGGTGGCGTGGTCGATATCGCCACCGTAATTGGTGCAGCTACCCTCATTTCGAATTAAACATGTGCCTTAGCAGGTGGCAGAATTGCAACATCAAAAGGTGCGGGCGAATTCGCCGGTGGCATAAATTCGACCTCCATCGGTCCAGGTGCCTTTGCGAGTGGTTCTGCTTCAAACTCAAGAGGTACATATACATCTACTTCAGCATCCTCAAACGGCTGAATCTGGACTATGATTGGGTTGAGAGTAGCCGCTGGTTTCTTTGGGTCATCACCTTCTATGATCAACCCAATTGACCCCTCGGGGTCCCAATCGTCTTCTACTTCAATCATGTGGATGCCTCCACCCTTATGGTCCGGCCGTGTATTGTTGCGGACGTTGGGAGTGGACTCCTTTGCTAAAATGATGTTGTTGTCAATCAAGGACTGTATCTTATCCTTCAAGGAGTGGAATTCATCGATTGTGTGTCCTTTCATGCCGGAGTGGTATGCACAGGACTTGTTTGGGTTAACCCACTGGGAAGGATTCTCAAGGATTATGGCTGGGATGGGGTGACATAACCATTAGCCTTTAATTTCTCATACATCTGGTCGATAAGTTTGGCGATGGCAGTGTATTTTTTAGAAGGTCTTCGGTCAAAATTGGGTCGAGGTCTAGGGAAGTTTTGGCGTGCAGGGGGTGACTAATAGTGGGACAGTTGAGATTTATAGGTATGGTAAGCAAGAGCAGGCTGGGAATGTCTGGGCGAGGTAGGTTGATATGTAGGTGGTGGGGGTGGTTGATATGTTGGTGGCTGTGCTTTGTATGAGGGCGAGGGTTCTTGGTAGTTTTGGGTTGTCTGATATATAAGTGGAGGTGTTTGGTAGGTTTGATATTTTAGTGGAGATTTGGTTCTCTGTGCAACCATCGTGGATCCCACATCTCTTTTCTTGGACACGCCTCCGGACGGTAGGGCCTTATTTGTAGCATGTACAGCTTCAAAGTTAGTGACCATACAACTTTTGATTCCTTCTTCGATTCTTTCACCCAATTTGATAATATCAGAGAACTAATGGTTCTCGATCACCATCAACCGCTCATAGTATTGTGGATCTTGAGCTCGGACAAAGAACTTATTCATTTGTTCCTCGTCTAAGGCGGGCGTGACCTTAGCAGCTTCGGATCTCCAACGAGTAGCATACTTGTGAAACGTTTCTGTTTGCTTCTTCTTCAGATTGTGAATGTAGAACACATCTCGTGTGTTCTCTATACTAAACCTGAACCAATCCATGAGGTCAGACGCCATGCTTACCCAATTTGACCATTTCTTGGGGTCTTGGCTGATGTACCAAGATAGAGCGTATTCGGTTAAACTCCTCATAAACAAATTCATGCAGATCTTTTTGTCTTTCCCTACTCCAACAAGCTTGTCACAATAGGTCCTCATATGAACCCTCGGATCGCCTATACCATCGAACATTTTAAACTTAAGAGGTTTGTACCCCTCGAGCAGTTCAACATCGGGCTGTATGCATAGATCTTCGTAGTTCAGCCCCTCAACTCCTTTGCTTCCCTCAACGCCTTGAACCCGGCTGGTCAACTTCTTAAGTTCCTCATCCAAATTCCTAAAGAGCAAATCCTTTTCTCCAGACTCAGGTGTGTATGAGATGGGTTGGGTGGAGTGCGGCATAGTCTCCACGTAGATGGGGTTGTGGTGGTGGCCTGGTGCATGGGTGTAGAGGTGGTCATTTGTGGAGTTCTGAGGTTCCGTGATAAGTAGTGGAGTATTCCTTGGAGTATGGCAGGTATTGCATTGCGTTAGAAGGGTTTGATTCTTTTGTGGGGTAGTGTGATGATGAGCTATGGGATGATTTTGCGTCTTCGGGATGTTTATAGGATTTTGGGTGTTGGGAAGGTTGACGTCTGGGACAATGAGTTTGAATGATAGATTTGCCAGATTTCGAACTTGATCAAGTTCTTCTTGGAATTTCAACAACTTCTGTTCTAACTGCGACATAGTCTCATTCTGAACACGAATACCCTGGCCTTCAGTGGCCTCTACCCTTTCCAGAATTACTTTAGAGAAAAGACTGTTTAGAATTACCTAACATGTTGTCTAAGTGTTCAGAGTTCAGAAATTGTTACAAATTGTTTGCAAAACTGAGTGAAGTGTTTTTATTCCTTTTCGTGCATCAGTAGTCAAATTAGCCGTATTTAAACGAGTATGAATGCAAACCTTAACATGGTATCTAATGCACAAAGGTGATGAATATGCAAAACCTAAGCAGGATTTTTCTAAATGCGATAAATGTTTAAGCATGCTTCAGGATATGCAGAGATGACATGTTGGTTAATATTGTTTTAGCCTAAAATAGGATCTCTAAGTGTAGGACATAATTGTAAAATACTTGTTATTAGCACAGGATTTCTCTAAGTTATATGAGAATAGAATGCACATGTTGAAATAGTAGACATGGGACCTAAGAAGCATGATTTCTAATGCATGAATTGAACGCTTGAGTCTTACACAAGATTCTATTGCACATATAGGAAATAAAGCCTAGAGCAAGGTTTCTACCCCTTTATAGGTTATAGCATGCATAGTTACCCCTCTCTTTTCACTATCCTTACCCAAAGAGTTGTTTACAATAATTATTACATACCAATTACATAACAATTGAAATAAGAAAAGAAGAAGTTATACCATAGGGAGACTGATAGGCCCAAAAATCTCCAGAGTGCCTCGAATTACATTAGTTCACAGCCTTTCACATGATCTAGATGTGTTAGAGTTCCCTAAGGATCTCAAAGGTTCCCGGGCAGTGCTCACACCCAGATTCATAACCAAACTGAGTAAGTGCAGTGTAGAAGGGTCGGCTCTAATGTTTCAGAGTTCAAAGGGATCCATAGGGATCCCTAAGCAGTCACACATTAAGGGGCAGAACCTAGACTTCTAAGAGTATATGTGAGAGTGCTTGACATAGTTTTGAAAGAATTGAGTTGGAAAATAGACTCTGAAAATAACTTGTTTGAAAAATAAGTTTTGGAAACAACAAGAGAATTTGCTTAAGGAAAACAATTTTAAAGAAAGGGAGTAAGACAATCAACAACTCAGAACCAAAGAAGCACACATAGGACAAGTACAGGGAACCACTTCAATAGTCACAAATAGGGTAGAAGGGGATGGGGACAAGTAGGCAAAACCATGAAGACAGATTTGCATACAAGTTAACACCAGGGAAGTATTTAAGGTATTACCTACTTATACAGAACCCAAATAGCCAAAACAATTGTTTTGTCACAAAGTGTTCATACCAGGGACTTAGCAGAGTCAAATTGAGGGGTGCTAAAGGGGAAGTACATAACAAACAAAGTTACACATAGGTTTAGGGGGAAGGGTTCAGGATTACATAGTAACTAAGTGACATAAGTACATGCTTATAGCGCTGGGAATCAGAGGTAAGGCAGAATTCTAGTGAAATACATAAGAAAGCAATAAAACATGATGAAACTAAAGGGAATGAGTAATCCCATGGGTAGAATAACAAGTAGACATGCTAGTTGCAAGGTAGACAGCAGAACCACAAGTAGAAGCATAGCAGAAACAGAAGGAATTGCAATATAAACTGAAACATATTGTTTTGGAAGCTTCAAGTTAAACTGAAAACATACCAGTTAAAGGAGAGAATAAATGCAGAATGAAGAGCAGTAGTGTGTCAACTCATTCAGTCTTGGCTTGCAGCCGACTGAGAATAGCAAGTAACCAGCAAGAATAACAAGAGAGAATGTATATGTGTGTGAGAGAGTTCAGAACGTTGTGTTGTTTGTGTGTGTTTTGCTAATGAGAGAGTAGAGGCATTTATAGTTTAAAACAGGCAGAAGAATAAGGTAAAAAGCACAGTTTTAGCACAACTATGGAAATAATCCCAATCAGAATCAATTAATACCCGGACTTCCTTTAATCGGGGAGTCATCGTTCAAACGGACACAATCAGTATTAAACAAGGAAAAAAAATCAATTATAAAACTAATTTTTTACCATAATAGGAGTAGTAAAAGTATATAGCATACAATTAGGTCTAAATACATAATACACAATTAAGGAAAGTATGTAAGAAACATTTGACATCATATTTATACACATAAAATAGGCAGAGTACAATTTTAATTCTGGAAATTAGTCAAGAGAATATCGAATGAGTTTAAAATCACAGGGAATCAATACCAATCAAGGAAAGCATCACACAAATAAGGAAATAATTTGAAAATCAGTAAAGAGTTCCAAGGAAAATACACAAAATTACAGTTTTAAGGAGAATATCACAGTTCTAAGGAAAATACACCGAACCAGTAGAGAGTATTATGTAAAAAACATCAATTCAACAAATAATCAGACCTATTAAACGATAAATAGCAAATGTTGAACAAAAATCAAAGAAACCCTAAGCAAATAGTTAGAGGAATAGTAGAGAATTAGAAACCCTAACAACAAATTAGAGCAGGAAGCAAAAGAATACATAGAACATGCACGAAAGCACAGAAGGTTCATGAGAGACACGCAAACAACATTTCAAATAGACTCGAACTTTCAACAAATGAATCGATCGAAAGGAAAAGCTCAGGTGATGTTTAAACATGCTAAAATTGTAAGGTAATGCTGAAATGATTAGAAAGAAATCGTTTTGCAAAAAAAAAGGTTTTGAAACCCTAGTCTTGAAAGTGAGGAAATCGTTTGAAAACAAAGAGATTGTTTGAGGAAAACATGTGAAAATCTTAAGATACACATAGATCTATTACATATCTAGAAAGATCGGAAGATTTTAAAGTTAGGGTTTCTAGAGAAAACCTAGAGAAGGAGAAGAAAACTCAAATATTACCAGCCTTTGGTCGGAAAGTGTAAAGATCTTACTCGAACGTCCATAGACGGCCGAAATTATGGCATGAGACCGGAGATGGGAGTGAACTGCCTCTGGGTCACTTGAGAGCCTCAAACGCTGACACAAGTGTGAAGGATGGAGCCATAAGGCTGGTGAGAGGTGGAACCTCCATGGTCTTCAGTGAGGAGGTGGTCGGAGAAGGGTGATAGGGCTCGGTAGACGAAGCGTATAGAGAGAGAGATGGGAGAACTCGAAGAGACGATTGAGTATAATAAATGAGAGTGGGAAATGAGACCGGGAGGGGGGGGGAGGGGTAGTCTTTAGGAATTAATATGGTAAGGACCACTCTGGTTCGTTGATCAGAAATGATCAACGGTCCAGATTAAAATGGGATTTGGGTCGGGTAGGATTTTAAGTCTGGGCTGGGTAAATGGGCTAATCAATTGGGTTAGGGGTCCGGATTTAATTAGGCTAGGATTTAAAATAAAAATGGCTAATTGTTAAATACCCCATAAAAATAGATAAATAATTTATAAAAATGCTAATAATTATAAAAAAATAAAATTGATGCTTAATAGAGTAAATTAAAATGAGTAAAAATAGCATAAAACATATGATTAGGCTATAATTGCAAAGTTATTGCAATTATAGCCAAATAGTGCCAATTTGGCTAATTACTAAATAATTTGGTCTTAATAGGACCAAAAATTATATATTAAATCAAGAAGCGTGTTTGAAATCATTTGTGATGTAATTTATGATTAATTATTAGGGATAAAAATACTGGATAAATTAAAATAAATTAATAAAAATGTTGGAAAATTATAGAAAAATACCAATTGGTGTAAAAACATGATTTTGAAGGTATATATGCAAATTAAAATAATTTTGAGGAAATATTGGGTATCAACAACAGGTCCTTACACTATAACATGTACACAATATTTAACAATGACATGATTAGAAAATACAGAACAAAATGACAGTCAACTGAAAAAATAGCTAAATCCTCAAAGAAAAATCACTAACGATCAGAATTATCAATCCTTAGAGTTTCATATGAAAAATACCGATAACCAACACAGCTCAAGGAAATGGAAATACATAGACTGTTGCAGCGCGCAACCCGATCCCACCGCACAACATAATCCTTCCTTATTCCATCATGGCAATATCAACAATTATAAATAAATATATGTTGGGGCGGACAACCAGATCCTACCATATAACATAATAAATATCACAATTCACCCTTATTTCACCGTATCAATCCACCCTTATTTCACATGTAGTGGGGTGCAACCCGATCTCATCTTATCAGTACAAATTCATCATTCTTCCACCATATCAATCCACCCTTGTGTCGCCTGTTGTGGCGTGCAACCCGATTCCACCATATCAGTATTTAATGAATACAATCAGATCAATAACCCAAATCACACGAACCTTAATGATTGATAAATATGAAGCGTAATCAGAAAGGAAACTTTGTACCCACTTGAGAATTCACATATGTAATATTGCACGGCAAGACAAGTCAAGTAAATGACAATTAAAAGGTACAAGTAAATCAATTAAGGCCAATAGCAGCGAATCATGACATCATGGAAAGATCTAACATTTCTGTAAAGTCCAATTTTACAAAATCCCTAATTCTACCCAAATCCCCAATTTCTACCATGAAAATCATAGATTTTAGGTTGAAATATTATGAAATGTATTGGGTAATTAAAATAAATTAGGTTAGAATCACTTACCAACGAATTAGGGAAGAAGATCTCTTGGAATAATCGCCTCTAAGGTTTCAAGGTTAAAATTTTTGAAAGAATGAGAAATTCTCGTATAAGCAGCTTTTACCCAGCTGCAGATGTCGCAATTGCGAGAAAGAGGTCGCAATTACGAACTCCACTCACAATCCTAGTAATCGCAATTACGATAATTTGGTCGCTAATTCGAACCCAGATGCCCTCGCAAATACGGACCTCTTCTTCGCAAATGCGAAGATCCTGAATAATATGCTGAGTCGCAAATTCAACTTTGCCTTTGCAAAAGCGGAAATGGCAAGTTCGCAAATGCAAACTTTATCTCGCAAATGCGAGGACCCCCAACCATGCCCAGACTCGCAAATGCGATGGTTTCTTCGCAAATGCGAGTCAGACCTTGCAAATGCGAGATATGCAACAAACACAAGAAACATAAGGCACCAGCTATGATTCTAAGTCCAAAAATCCTTCCGTAGCCTATATGAAACTCACCCAAGCCGTTGGGGATCCAAATCAAACATGCACACAAGTCCAAAAACCTTATACAGACTCGCTCGCGCAATCAAATCACCAAACTAACACCTAGAACTACGAATACAACACCAGATCAAAAGAAATTTTCAATGAAACTTTAGAATGTCTTTAACAACCGGACGTCCGAATCACATCAAAGCAACTCCATTTCTCACCAAATTTGGCAGACTAGTCATAAATATAGTAATGGACCTATATAAAGTTCCGGAACTAAAATATAGACCCGACATCAACAAAGTCAAACATTGGTCAAATCTTTAAATTCATTAAGCCTTTAAATTACAAATTTTTGACAAAGAGCAATAACTCCAGCTAGAGACTTCCGAATTCGATTCCCGGCATACGCTCAAGTCCCAAATTACGATACGGATCCACCGGGAACGTCAAAACACGGATCCGGACATTTTCTCAAAATGTTGACTGAAGTCAACTCAAATGGATTTTAAGGAAAATTATCATATTTTATAAACGTTTTAACATAAAAGCCTTCCAGAAAAATACCCGGACTCCGCACGTAAATTGAGGAAGGCTTAAAGAAACTATTTGTGGCTTCGAAACACTGAATTAAGGTTTAAAACTCTAAATGACCTATCAGGTCATCATATTCTCCACCTCTAAAACAACCGTTCATCCTCGAACGGACATCGAAAACTACATGGACTGGTGAAAAGGTGTGGATATCTACTCTACATGTCCGACTCGGACTCTCATGTAGCTGCTTCGACCGGCTGACCTCTCCACTACACTCGAACTGAAGAATAACTCTTAGACCTCAACTGTCGAACATACTGAGCTAAAATAGCCACCGGTTCCTCCTCATAAGTCAAATCCTTGTCTAACTAGACTGAGCTGAAATCTAACACATGAGACGGATCACCATGTTACTTCTAGAGCATGGACACATGGAACACCGGATGGACTGCTGATAAACTAGGTGGCAATGTGAGCTTGTAGGCCACCTCACCCGCTCTCTGAAGAATCTCAAAAGGTCCGATGTAACTAGGGCTCAACTTGCCCTTCTATTCGAACCTCATCACACCATTCATGGGTGAAACCTGGTGCAACACCCTCTCTCAAACATCACCAACTCTACGGTCGGCTTAACTCTTCTTCCTGGACTGAGCTATGCAAAATCGATCCTGAATAATCTTGACCTTATCCAAGGCATCGTGTACCAAATCTGTACCCAACAAACGAGCCTCCCCTGGCTTGAACCATCCAACTGGTGAATGGCACCGCCTCGCGTATAATGCCTCATAAGGAGCCATGGGAATGCTCGACTGGTAGCTATTTTTATAGGCAAACTCTACAAGTGGAAAGAAATGATCCAGAGAACCCCCAAAATCTATAACACAAGCACGGAGCATATCCTACAATATCTGAATAGTGCGCTTGGAATGTCCGTATGTCTAAGGATGAAATGCTATGCTCAACTCAACCTGCTTGACCAACTCACACTATACGACCTTCTAGAAATATGAGGAACTGTGTACCTTGATTAGAAATGATAGACACGATTACATTGTGAAGATGGACGATCTTGCGGATATAGATCTCTTGCAACCGCTTTGATGAATAGGTAACTGCCAAAGGAATGAAGTGCACTAACTTCATCAGCCTATCCACAATAACCCATATCGCATCGGACTTCCTCTGAGTCTGTGGGAGTCGAACAACAAAATCCTTAGTGACACGCTCCGACTACTACTCATGAATCTCTAACTTCTGAAGAAAACCACCAGGTCTTTGATGGTCACACTTTACTTGCTGACAATTTAGACATTGAGTTACATATGCAACTATATCTTTCTTCATCCTTCTCAACCAATAATGCTGCCGCAAATCTTGATACATCTTGGCGCCACCCGGATGAATAGAATATTAGGAACTACGGGCCTCTTCAAGAATCAACTCACAAAGCCCATTTACATTAGGCACACAAATACGACCCTGCATCCTCAAAACTTCATCATCTCCAACAGTTTCCTGATTGGAACCACCGTGCCACACTGTGTCCCTTAAGGACAAGAAAATGAGGGTCATCATACTACCGCTCCCTGATGCTCAAAGAAGGAAGATCAGGCGATTGCACAACCTAGAACATGACTGTGCTCTGAAACATCCAACCTCACGAATTGATTGGCCAAAGCCTGAACATCTGATGCAAGCGACCTCTCACCGACTGGAATGTATGCAAGGCTGCCCATACTCACTGCCTTTCTACTCAAGGCATCGGCCACTACGTTGGCCTTCTCGAGATGATACATGATGGTGATATCATAGTCTTTCAATAGCTCCAACCACTTCCTCAACCTCAAATTGAGATCCTTTTGTTTGAACAAATACTGTAGACTCCAATGATTTGTGAAAACCTCGCACGACACGACGTAAAGATGATGCCTCTAGATCTTCAGCGTATGAACAATGACTGCCAACTCTAGGTCGTGAACATGGTAATTCTTCTCATGAACCTTCAACTGCCGTGATGCACAAGCAATCACCCTGACATCTTGTATCAATACTGAACCGAGCCCAATATGAGATGCATCACAATACACTATATAAGATCCCAAACCTATGGGCAACACCAACACTGTCGTCATAGTCAAAGTAGCCTTGCACTTCTGAAAGCTCGCCTCACACTCATTTGACCATCTGAACGGGGCACCCTTCTGGGTCAATATGGTCAATGAGGCTGCAATAGATGAAAACCCTCTCCATAAACTGACAGTCATAACCCGCCAAACCTAGGAAACTCCGAATCTCCATAGCTGAAGTGGGTCTAGGCCAGTTCTGAACTACATCGATCTTCTTAGGATCCACTTGAATGCCCTCTGATGATACTACGTGCCCCAAGAAAACAACTGAGTCTAACAAAAACTCGCACTTTGAAAACTTGGCATACAACTGGTTGTCTCTCAGATTCTGAAGTACAATCCGAAGATAGTGCTCGTGCTCCTCTCGACCGCGGGAACATATCAAGATATCATCAATAAACACAATCACAAAGGGATCCATATAGGGCTTGAACACCCGATTCTTCAAATCTATAAATGATGTTGGGGCTTTCGTTAGCCCAAGAGACATCACTAGAAACTTAATGCCCATATCGAGTAGAAGTTTGTTTTTCTTAGGGACATCGGATTCCCTAATCCTCAGCTGATGGTAGCCATACCTCAAATACATCTTCTGAAACAGATTGGCACCCTGAAGCTGATCAAATAAGTCATCAATCCTTGACAATGGATATTTGTTCTTGATGGTGACTTTGTTCAACTAACAGTAATCTATACACATCCTCATCGATCCATATTTCTTCTTCACAAACAAAACAGGCACACCCCAGGGCGAGACACTAGGTCTAATAAAGCCCTTATTAAGTAAATCTTGAAACCGCTCTTTCAATTCTTTCAATTATGACGGGGCCATACAGTATGGCAAAATAGAAATGGATTGAGTGCTCGGAGCCAAATCAATACAGAAGTCAATATCTCTATCGGGTGGAATCCCCGGTTGATCTGCACGAAACACCTCTGAAAACTCACGAACAACTGGTACTGAATCAATGGAAGGAACCTCCGCACTAGAATCACGTACATAAGACAAATAAGCTTGAAACTCCTTCTTGACCATATGTCGAGCATTCACATAAGAGATAACCCTACTAGTAGAATGTCCGGAGTCCCCCTCCACTCAAATCGAGGCAACCTTGGATAGGCTAAGGTCACCGTCTTAGCGTGACAATCCATATAGCATGATAAGGTGACAACCAATCCGTACCCATAATGATATTGAAATCTACTATATCGAGAAGTAGGAGATCTACGCTAGTCTCAAGACTCCCAATAGTACCCACCAAATGATAGACACGATCTATAATAATAGAATCTCCATATGTGTGGACACATACACGGGAGCAATCAAAGAATCACGAGGCACAACCATATATGAAGCAAAATAGGATGACATGTAGGAATAAGTAGAGCCCAGATCAAACATCACTCAAACATCTCTATGGAAAATTAGAACAGTACCTGTGATAACAACATCAGATGTCTCATCCTCAGGCCTGGATGGGAAAGCATAGCATTGGGGCTGCGCCCTACCACTCTGAACTACATCTCTAGGACAATCTCTAGCTGCCTGGCCTCCACCACTAGCTACCTAACCTCAACCTCTGGCTGCCAGACCCCTGCCTCTAGCTGACTGAGCGGGCGGTGGTGCAGCTAGTGCCGAAATCATGTGGTGCAAACTCTGTTGTGGAGTGCTGCCCAATAATCTAGGACAGGTCCTCCTTATATGCCCAAAACCACCACAGCCAAAACATCCATCATGTTGTTGTGGCTGCTGAATCTGAGGCTGATACGAATGGGCTGGATAACCATGGTGATAACTCTAAATCGGAGGCGCAGTGATAGGAGCTGATGGTGCATTGTAGGCTGGCTGTCTAGAATAAGGCACATAGGGACCACGACTCCTTGAAGCACCGTGGGATTCCTGAAGCGCCGAATGAAATGGCCTGGGAGGATGAACCCTAACAAAAGTACCCCTGCCTCCAGATGAGGCACAATTGAAACCACCGGAATTACGAGGCCTCTTATCAGACCTCTGCCCTCTCTCCAATGAAAGAACCACCTCGGTCCGCGTAGCAACATTGGCAGGCGTCTTAAAAGAAATCTCACCCCCGGTCTCCCTTGGCCATCTGTATCCTGATAGGGTGAGTGAGTCCATCAATAAACCTCCTCATCCTCTCTTTATCTCTCTAAGTAGGAAGCAACAGAGGAGCATAATGGGCTAGATCCAAGAAACGGGTCTCATACCGAGTGACTGACATACTGCCATGTTGGAGATGCTCAAACTGTCGGCGGTAATCCTCCCTAGTGTGATAGGAAAGAATTTCTCTAGAAATAGATAAGAGAGCTGGTCCAAAGTAAGAGCAAGCGACCCAGCTGGTCTGGTAGATACATAATACTTCCACTACCTCTTGTCGGAACCCGTCATCTGAAACACAACAAAATTGAACCCATTGGTATCAACTATACCATGTTCTACAACACCTCATGGAATCTGTCAAGATAATATTGTGGGTCCTAAGAATGTGCACCAGTGAAGTCAACTGGGAAAAGCTTGGTAAACTTGTCTAATATCAATAAACCCTCAGAAGACACGGCAAGCCTATCAAAAGAAAGTTCTGTAACAACCGCTAAACTACCCCAGCTAGCGGGGCAGGTGGAGTCCATACTGGGGATCCATCTGCTCCGGAGTGTGAGTAGGGGGAGTCTGTGCTCCTCCCCCAGCCTGAAAGTTGTCTAGTATCATAGGAAATGTACCAACCTGGGCCACACTCTCCAAGGCCCACCAAAAAGACCAGGGCATCCCGAAGCACTGGGGTGACGATGAACCCCTCCGGGACCTGAGTTGGTCCAACAAGTACAATTTGAGCTGGAACTTCCTCATCAAAATCTACCTGAGGCTCTATTGTTGGTGCTGCTTCTCGAGCTCTAGGCTGAGCTCTACCTCTGCCTCAGCCTCTGGCGCGATCTCGGTCTCGACCTCTGCCCCTCATAGAAGCTGCTACTAGGGATTCGGTTGTTGTTCAACTGAGGATGCGGTACGTGTTCTCTCCATTTGCGAGAGAATTAGAATATAAGAGTTCAATCATCAATGCTAGAATTAAATCGCATGACTGAGAAGAATAGAAGTGAAGTTGTTCATAAACTCCATAGCCTCTGAAAGATAAGTACAGTTGTCTCCTTACCGATCCTCCAAACTCTACTAAGCTTGCTCTTGACTCGTGAGACCTATGTAATCTAGTGCTATGATACCAATTTGACACGACCCAAAATTCCTATCTTTGGGATCGTGATGTCGCCTAACATTTTACTTGCTAGGCAAGCCAATGTAAGAACAATTTATCTATTTTCATTAGTTTAAATTAAATGATAAGAAAGAAACTGAAATAACTGTAATAATCCAAAATGAAAATACGGAATCCATAATAATTAAAATATTTAATACAACCCTTGACCCGTTGTCACAAGTGCACGAGCTACTAGAATAGTACAAATAAGGGTCTGAATAAAATATAAATTTGCCTAAAGGAAAATACACAACTAATAAAAGGAAAGGGGACTCTCAGAGCCTTAAGTCTCCACAAAGGTAGTGAACCCAAGCACACTAGTAACCGCTGGTGGGACTGACTCAAAAATCTGCACAAGAAGTGCAGAGTGTAGTATAACTACAACCGACCCCATGTAAAGACCCGTAAAATTCTATGTCTAAAATAATGCCCGAATGGGTCCCTGTGTTGTTATAACTGTAGAAATTCTTAAAACGGGCATATTTTGAGTAAAAAGTACCCCAAAACTTGAAAAAGTAAAATTTTCAAGAATTGTGATGTTATGCGACGCACTATGCGATGGCATAACGTGTATGCGGACCGCACAATGGTCGCATACATGATCAGGCTTCTGTCCAAATTGAAGACAACAATGCAGCCCAGAATGCGATCGCATTTTGGGTATGTGGACCGCATAGCTGTCGCATTCTTTCCCCATTGTGTTTGCGAGGGAGGTTATGTGACGCACTATGCAATCGCATAACAGGTATGCGGACCGCATAGTGGTCGCATACCTGGGAAGATTATTTTCGAATTTTGGCCCATTTGAGGGCGTTCTATGCGGTAGGAATGCGGATCGCATAGCAGGAATGCGATCGCATTCCTGACCGCATTTCTGTGTCGGGGCTCCTAATTTCTAATTTTTAACACCCGACCCCTTGTTCAATAAAACACCCCTCCCCTTCATTTTTAATGATTTTCTGAACAAAATAGAGAGAGGGGAGAGAGGGTTCATGAGAGAGAAAGCTCCTTCTTCATTAATTTGATTTTTCCAAAATCACTCAGGCATGGGAATTTGGAGTAATCTTCTTATTCTTCATTCTAACAGGTAAGTCCCCACCCCATTTCCCTTAAATTTTCAGATTTTTGGTTGATAGTAGAACTCCCCTAAATGGGTTCTTGAAGATAAAAGTGAAGAACCTTGCATACATGTTAATTTATTGTCACAATCTAGTAAAGGGAAGTGGGTTAGAGTAAATATTCACAAAGAAGGGGTTGCTAATCTGAGGGGTCTCATAGCATTCGATAAATGCCTAGGTGAGTTCAAATTGTGTTCATGATTCCCGATTCTAAGATGAATGTGTTACATTATGAATTAGATTCGTGTTTCTTGACGGTTCGGTAATTTGGGAATAGGAATTAGAAGGGAACTTCGACTCCAGGTATGTATTGCTAACTTTAACCTTTGTAGAATCCTCTTGTTGGTGTCCGAGCATACGGTATGTGTACTTTGTTTGAGAATATGTGAATTGATTGTCCGTTTGTGTTGAGGCGTAATACTTCACTCCCTGAATTTCTTGTTGACTACTATGCTGGTTGAGATTGTGAAAAGTGGTTTGTTGTGCCTATCTTATTATGTGCAAAGCTCGTAAATGCTCGAGGGTATCAATATGAAAGTATGCGTTAATGAATGAAAGAATTTAATGTTCCCAAGTGTGGGAATGTATATAATGGCTAAAAACCGTGTGTGGTAAGTAATGAAAAGGGGTATTGTGAAATGATGTAATTAAGTTGCATGATTATGGCAACACCGTGTACATGAATTACTGCTTGGTGAGAGTCATTGTGCCTTGAGTCCACATAGCGAATTGTTGATATGAACCTGTGTTCCTTGTAATGAAGATCTTTGTGATTTAATTGTTGGTGATTGTTGTTATGAAATGTGATTATTTGGTGGGATCGGGTTGCACACCGCAACACGAGGTAATAAGGGTGGACGAGGTATGAAGGCTAGGCGAGGTAATAAGGGTGGACGAGGTAATAAGGGTGGCCGAGGTAATAAGGGTGGAATGTGGTTGTGTTGAAATGAGAATCTGTGAAACTCTTGAAAACGGTTATGTTGAAATGAGAATCTGTAAAACTCTTGAATATGGCGGTGTTGAAATGAGAATATGTGAAACTCTTGAATATGGTGGTGTTGAAATGAGAATCTGTGAAACTCTTGAATATGGTGGTGTTGAAAGGAGAATCTGTGAAACTCTTGATTTTGGTTATTTCTGTTTCTGTGCAATACTTGTTGGTTCCATTAACTGTCTCTTATCTGTGTATTGCTTGATTGTACTTAGGGTAAAATTTGTTCATACATACTAGTACTATTCCACAGTACTAACTTCCCTTTTGACGGGGGCGCTACATCTTTTATATGGATGTAGGTGGCTCTATAGCAGGTAGCTCAGCCCGCCGTTAATGGTGCCTCCTCTTCATCTTTTTAGCAGTTTTGGTGAGCCCCTCTTCCTCTCGGGGCCACGTGTGGATTATACTATCCTCTTCTGCTTATGTTGTAAAGGTATAGCCGGGGCCTTGTTGCCGGCAAGTTATGTAAAACTCCTAAGAACTCTTAGAGACTCCATAGACACTGTGTGAGTTGTTTATGTATATTGTGGGCGGTAGTTGTACTCACTCGCACATGTGGATCGCAAATCAGAAATGTCGTATGTAACTTGTATATTTTGGAGTATCTATTGTTGAAAACTAAAAGAGTAAAAATGGAATTATGTTGTAAAGTGTACTTTGAATCTAAATTGGCTAACTCATATGGAATAATGTACGTTATGAACACGGGGTAATACGTTGGGTAGGAAAGGCAATCCAGGTTCTCTCGGCTGGGTTCATCCGGTTAGCCGTCGGTCATGTCCGTCAGTTTTGGGGCGTGACAAACTTGGTATCAGAGACTAAGGTTTTAAAAGTATCCTAGTATGTCTCGGAGCCGTGTGTAGTAGAGCCCTTCTTATTGGTGTTGTGTCGACCACATCTTTAAGTAGGGGGTTGCATGGACATTTGGGAAAATACCCTTTCATTGTTACTCTGTATCATGCGATGAAGTTAAAGGTGAGAATATCTTTATCTAAATCGTGCATTGTCCAATTTTCAGTAAATGGCGCCCAAGTAGAGATCACGATTCGGCCTAGAGGCCAATGCCACCCTCAGTGTGGCCATAAATCCTTTATATGATGGTGCGAGCGAGAATGATTCCCCGACCTTAAATCTGCCTGACACCTCCGTGCCAGGCCAGTCTATCCCTATTCCTGCACCAGCGGAGGGTACTGAAATCCCTCCCGCTGATGTTCCTGATCTTTCCTCAATCCCAGCTTCTGGTCCCAGTATTTCTGATGGGGACCTTTGGGGAGCTATCCAGATGTTGACTTAGTTAGCGGCCTCCCAGGCCCAAAGATCACAGGCTGGCCCTGCGTCCTCTAGCGAGCAAGGGGATTCTTTAGGTTCTAGGGTCAACAATTTTCTGCGGTTAGCCCCTTCAGAGTTCACAGGCACCGACCCACAAGCCGATCCTCAAGATTTTTGTAGATGAAATGTACAAGACTCTCCGGGTTATGAAGGCTACTGAAACAAAGGGAGTTGAGTTAGCTTCCTATCGTCTAAAGGGAGCAGTATATTCGTGGTTTGAGATGTGTGAGAGTTCCCGTGGAGAGGGGAGCCCTCCGGTGAGGTGGGTCTAGCTTGTAGATGCTTTCATGGATCATTTCTTGCCACGGCCACATTAGTGTGTGGGAGTACCATATGAAGTTTGTGCGCTTGTCCAAGTATGCTACCCACATGATGCCGACTATGGAGCCCAGAGTTTGTCGGTGTTAAGGGCCTTGGTCCCTTGGTTGTCAATGAGCCTGCTACAGCTACTTTGCATTCAATTATGAACTATGGTAAGATTGTGGGTTTTTCCCAGGTTACGGAGGCCCAGAAATTGAAGATAAGAATGGAGAGAGAGGGTAGTAGTAGGGCCCAGTCAGTGGGCAACCCTTGGAGCTCAGTTGGAGGTGGGATATCAGCCCTTGGGAGAGGGTCAGCAGGGCCATCTCAGTCCTATGCTCAGTCTTCAGCCAGTGCGCCGCCATCAGGGCCCAATTATCAGCAGGGAGGTCGCTTTGGGCCCGGTTCAGATAGCAGGAGGTTCCACCATTTAGGTCGTTCTGGTGGGAGTTTTCAGCAGCAGTGGCGGGCCCCATGTCCTAAGTGTGGGAGGTTCCATTATGAGCCATGTTACTTGAATATTCTAGTATGATACAGTTGCGGAGTGAGATGTTATATCCAGTGGATTGGCGTGCGCCCAGTCAGGGCACATGTAGGGGCACTGCTCAGCCATCCAGTTCTTCAGCCTCTACATCTTTAGCACGCCCTCCAACTCCAGCAGGGCGCGGTCCAGCTAAGGGTAGAGCACAGGGTCAAAGGGGACCCAGTCGATTCTATGCTTTGAGTGGTCGCCTGAGTGCAGAGGCTTCTCCAGATGTTGTCACAGGCAATCTGACTGTCCAATTGCTTGATGTTTATACTCTTATTGATATGGGGTCCTCTTTGTCATATGTTACTCCATTTATTGCTTCGAGTTTTGGGATAGAACCCGAACAGCTTCATGAGTCGTTCTCAGTATCGACTCCGGTTGGTGATTCTATTATGGCCGCGCGAGTCTATATGAATTGTGTTGTTACGGTGCATGGTCGAGATACCATGGCCGATCTTATTGAGTTGGAGATGTTAGATTTTGATTTAATCATGGGAATGGATTGGCTTTATTTGTGCTTTGCTAAACTCCACTGCCGAACCAGAATTATGAGGCTCGAATTTCCTAACGAGCCCGTTATTGAATGGAAAGGGGATGATGTTGTGCCGAATGGAAAGTTTATTTCCTATCTTAATGCCTCCAAGATTATGAGAAAAGGATGCATCTATCATTTGGTCCGGGTTGCGGACACCACTTTAGAGGTGCCTCATCCCGAGTCCGTACCGGTTGTGAATGACTTTCTTGAAGTGTTTCTGGATGAGCTTCCTGGTATTCCGTCAGATAGAGAGATCGATTTTGGGATTGATGTATTGCAAGATACGCAGCCAATATCTATTCCACCTTACAGAATGGCGCCAACGGAATTGAGAGAGTTAAAGGAGCAATTGAAAGATCTATTAGAAAAAGGTTTCATTCGGCCAAGTGTGTCTCCTTGGGGCGCATCGGTTCTTTTTGTCAGAAATAAAGATGGATCGCTTCGAATGTGTATCGATTATCGGCAACTCAACATGGTCACCATCAAAATTAAATATCCAGTGCCTCGGATAGATGATTTGTTCGATCAGTTGCAAGGTGCTAGGTTCTTCTCAAAGATTGATTTACGGTCAGGGTACCACCAGTTAAAGATCAGGGAGCAGGATATTCCTAAGACTGTCTTCAGGACTCTTTAAGGGCACTTTGAATTTTTGGTAATGTCTTCTGGGCTAACCAATGCCCCAACAGCTTTTATGGATATTATGAATCGGGTTTTCAAGCCATTTCTTGACTCATTCGTGATAGTCTTCATTGATGATATCCTTGTTTATTCGCGAAGATAGGAAGATCATGCTAATCACCTAAGGGTAGTTCTGCAGACTCTTCATCAGCACCAGTTGTACGCAAAGTTTTCAAAATGTGAGTTTTGGCTAGAATTAGTCACCTTTTTGGGCCATGCTTTTTCTAGGGAAGGGATTCAAGTTGATCCCCAAAGATTGCAGCTATAAAGGATTGGCCTAGACCAACGACCCCAACGGACATTAGAATTTTCTTGGGTCTAACTGGTATTATCGGAGATTTGTGGAGGGATTCTCTGTTCTCGCCTCCCATTGACTAAGCTGACACAGAAAGTAGTTAAGTTTCAATGTTCCGATGCTTCTGAAAAAAGTTTTCAGGAATTGAAGTCGAGATTGACTTCGACACCACGGTTGACTTTGCCAGATGGTTCAGAGGGAAGCAATTTTAAATCACAAGATTTCAGCTTTTTCACTCAGCAATGATGACGGTGTCTTGGGGTGTCAGGGGAGACTATGTGTTCCACATGTGGATGATCTCCGGGAGAGAGTAATGGCAGAGGCTCATAATTCCAGGTATTCTGTTCACCCAGGTTCTACGAAAATGTATCACGATCTCAAGGAGATTTATTGGTGAGGTAGTATGAAGATGGGTGTGGTGGACTTTGTGGCTAGATGTCCGGATTGTCAGCAGGTGAAGGCCGAGCATCAGAGGCCTGGTGGGTTGACGCAGCTCATGGAAATACCGATGTGGAAATGGGAAATGATCAATATGGACTTCGTGGTAGGGTTACCTCGCACTCAGCGCAAGTTTGACTCAATTTTGGTGATAGTGGATCGACTCACGAAATCAGCTCACTTCTTACTAGTCAAGTCCACCGATACTACAGAACAGTATGCTCGGTTGTATATCAAGGAAATAGTCAGACTTCATGGAACTCTAGTTTCTATTATTTCGGATCGAGTGGCCCAGTTCACAGCAAACTTTTGGAGGAAATGTCAACAAGGTTTGGGTACTCAGGTAAATCTCAGGACAACTTTCCACCCGCAGACTGATGGTCAAGAAGAGTGGACTATTCAGACGCTTGATGATATGTTACGAGCTTATGTTTTGGATTTCAAGGGTAGCTGGGATGATCACTTGTCCCTTATAGAGTTTGCTTACAATAACAGCTTCCAGGCTAGTATTCAGATGGCCCCATTGAGGCATTGTACGGGATGAGATGTAGGTCTCTGATCGGATGGTTTGAGGTTGGTGAGGCAGAATTGTTAGGACCAGATCTTGTGCACCAAGCTATGGAAAAAGTTAGAGTCATTCAGGAGAGGATGAAAACTGCTAAGAGCCGTCTGAAATCCTATGCGGATGTTTGTCATAGGGATTTATAGTTTCAAGTAGATGATTGGGTATTCTTGAAGGTATCTCCCATGAAACGGATGATGCGGTTTGGGAAGAAAGGGAAATTGAGCCCTAGGTATGTCGGGCCATATCGGATCGCTCAAACGATGGGGCAAGTCGCGTATAGGCTGGAATTGTCCGCTAAAATGTCATTAGTGCCCCTGGTATTCCATGTGTATATGTTGAAGAAAGTGGTTGGAGATCCATCCGCCATCGTGCCAGTTGCGACTATTGAGGCTAATTAAGAATTATCGTATGAAGAGTTTTCGGTTGCTATTATTGACAGGCAAGTCCGTAGATTGAGGAACAAGGAAATTACTTCAGCTAAAGTGTTGTGGCGAAGTCAACGAGTCGAGGAAGCCACATGGGAAGCGGAAAATGAAATGAAAGAAAAATATCCCCATTTGTTTGAACAAGTCTAGTAGTGATCGTGAGAACTGCCATCTCTAAGTGAATACACCTTTGTGTTTAATTTTGTGCCTTAATACTTCACTCTCCTTATTTCCATACTATTGTAACCTCTCAAAGTTGTGCCATATTTATGTAACATTGTGATTGTTTGGGTAATGTGCAGCTCTTTGAAGTAAGCTAAAATTATGTGCAGTTCATGTGGTAGTTAGATGATATGCAAGTGGTGGTGTTAATTGAATTATGTGCAAATTGTTGGAGTAAGTGAAATTGTGTCAAACTCGTGGGATGGTTAAATGATTAATAGAATTGTAGATTGGTAATGATTAATTGAATTGTATATGGCATGTGGTAGTAATTGAATATATGCAAGTTGTTGAGGTAACAAGATTATATACCAGTTGTTAGAATAACTGCATTATGTAGCATTTAATTGGTCAAGAACATGTGTTTCGGGGGCTCTTTGACAGGTAGATAGGCCTAATTACAGAGGAAACTCTGGCGAAATTTTCAGAAACTATCGGAGTTAGTGAAAATTGGGGGTTGGCATATTGTGTTTTCAAAACCAAATGACTTTTTCGATCCCCATTCGAGGACGAATGATTTTAAGTGGGGGAGAATGTAAAGGCCCGTAAAATTCTATGTCTAAAATAATGCCCGAATGGGTCCCTGTGTTGTTATAACTGTAGAAATTCTTAAAACGGACCTATTTTGAGTAAAAAGTACCCCGAAACTTGAAAAAATAAATTTTCAAGAATTGTGTTGTTATGCGACGCTCTATGCGATCGCATAACGTGTATGCGGACCACATAATGGTCGCTTACATGCTCAGGCTTCTGTCCAGATTGAGGACAACTATGAGGCCCAGAAAGCGATCGCATTTTGGGTATGCTGACCGCATAGTTGTCGCATTCTTGACCCATTGTTTTTGCGAGGGAGGTTATGAGATGCACTATGCGATCGCATAACAGGTATGCGGACTGCATAGTGGTCGCATACATGGGTAGATTGTTTTCCAATTTTAGCCCATTTGAGGGCCAACTATGCGGAAGGAGTGCGGACCGCATAGCAGGAATGCGATCGCATTCCAGACTGCATTTCTGTGTCGGAGCTCCTAATTTCTAATTTTTAAAACCCGACCCCCTGTTCAATAAAACTCCCCTCTCCTTCATTTTTAACGATTTTCTGAAGAAGAAAAATAGAGAGAGGGGAGAGATGGTTATTAAGAGAGAAAGCTCATTCTTCATCAATTTGATTTTTCCAAAATCACTCAGGCTTGGAATTTCGAGTAATCTTCTTCTTCTTCTTCATTCTAACAGGTACGTCCCCACCCCATTTCTCTTAAATTTTCAGATTTCTGGTTGATGGTAGAACTCCCCTAAATGGGTTCTTGAAGAAAAAAGTGAAGAACCTTGCATGCAGGGTCATTTATTGTCACAATCTAGTAAAGGGAAGTGGGTTAGAGTAAATATTCACAAATAAGTGGTTGGTAATCTGAGGGGTCTCATAGCATTCGACAAATGCCTAGGCGAGTTTGAATTGTGTTCATGATTCCCGATTCTAAGATGAATGTGTTACATTATGAATTAGATAGACGTTGCTTGACGGTCCGGTAATTTTGGGAATTGGAATTTTAAGGGAACTTCGACTCCAGGTATGTATGGCTAACTTTAACCTTTGTAGAATCCTCTTGTTGGTGTCCGAGCATACGGTATGTGTACTTTGTTTGAGAATATGTGAATTGACTGTCCATTTGTGTTGAGGCGTAATACTTCACTCCTTGAATTTCTCTTAGACTACTATGCTGGTTGAGATTGTGAAAAGTGGTTTGTTGTGCCTATCTTATTATGTGCAAAGCTCGTAAATGCTCGAGGGTATCGATATGAAAGTATGTGTTAATGAATGAAAGAATGTTAATGTGCCCAAGTATGGGAATGTATATAATGGCTAAAACCGTGCGTGGTAAGTAATGAAAAAGGGTATTGTGAAATGATGTAATTGAGTTGAACGATTATGGCAACACCGTGTACATGAATTACTGCTTGGTGAGAGTCATTGTGCCTTGATTCCACATAGAGAATTGTTGCTATGAACTTGTGTTCCTTGTAATGAAGATATTTGTGACTTAATTATTGGTGATTGTTGTTATGAAATGTGATTGTCTGGTGGCATCGGATTGCACACCGCAACACGAGGTAATAAGGGTTGACGAGGTAATAAGGCCGGGCAAGGTAATAAGGGTGGACGAGGTAATAAGGGTGGCGAGGTAATAAGGGTGGAATGTGGTTGTGTTGAAATGAGAATCTGTGAAACTCTTGAATATGGTTGTGTTGAAATGAGAATCTGTGAAACTCTTGAATATGGTTGTGTTGAAATGAGAATCTATGAAACTCTTGAATACGGTGGTGTTGAAATGAGAATCTGTGAAACTCTTGAATACGGTGGTGTTGAAATGAGAATCTGTGAAACTCTTGAATATGGTGGTGTTGAAAGGAGAATCTGTGAAACTCTTGATTTTGGTTGTTTCTGTTTCTATGCAATACTTGTTAGTTCCATTAACTTTCTCGTATCTGTGTATTGCTTGATTGTACTTAGAGTAACGTTTGTTCATACATACTAGTACCATTCCACAGTACTAACGTCCCTTTTGCCAGAGGCGTTACATATTTTATATGGATGTAGGTGGCTCCATAGCAGGTAGTTCAGCCTGCCGTTAGTGGTGCCTCTTCTTCATCTCTTCAGCTGTTTTGGTGAGCCCCTCTTCCTCTCGGGGCCGCGTGTGGATTATACTATCCTCTTTTGCTTATGTTGTAAAGGTATAGTTGGGGCCTTGTTGCCGGAAAGTTATGTAAAACTCCTAAGAACTCTTAGAGGCTCCGTAGACACTGTGTGGGTTGTATATGTATATGTATATGTATATTGTGGGCAGTAGTTGTACTCACTCGTACTTGTGGATCACAAATCAGAAATGTCGTATGTAACTTGTATATTTTGGAGTATCTATTGTTGAAAACTAAAAGAGGAAAAATGGAATTATGTTGTAAAGTGTACTTTGAATCTAAATTGGCTAACTCATATGGAATAATGTACGTTATGAACACAGGGTAATACGTTGGGTAGGAAAGGCAATCCAAGTCCGCTTGACTGGGTTCATCCGGTTAGGCGCCGGTCTCGTCCCTCGGTTTTGGGGCGTGACAAACTTGGTATCAGAGCCTATGGTTTTAAAAGTGTCCTAGGATGTCTCGGAGCCGTGTCTAGTAGAGCCCTTCTTATCGGTGTGTTGTCGACCACATCTATAAGTTGGGGGCTACAAGGACATTTAGGAAAATACCCTTTCATTTTTACTCTGTATCGTGCGATGAATTGAAAGGTGAGAATATCTTTATCTAACTCGCGCATTGTCCAAATTTTTAGTAAATGGCGCCCAAGAAGAGAGCTCGAGTCGGCCTAGAGGCCAATGCCACCCCAAGTGTGGCCATAAATCCTTTTTCTGATGGTGCGGATGAGAATGATTCCCCGACCTTGAATCTGCCCGACTCCTCTGTGCCAGGCCAGTCTATCCCTATTCCTGCTCAAGCGGAAGGTACTGAAATCCCTCCCGCTGATGTTCCTGATCCTTCCTCAGTCCCAGCTTCCGGTCCCAGTATTTCTTATGGGGTCCTTAGGGGAGCTATCCAGATGTTGACTTTGTTAGTGGCCTCCCAGGCCCAAAGATCACAGGCTGCCCCTGCGTCCTCTAGCGAGCAAGGGGATTCTTCAGGTTCTAGGGTCAACCAGTTTCTGCGGTTATCCCCTCTAAAGTTCACATGCACCGACCCAGAGGCCGATCCTCAAGATTTTGTAGATGAAATGTACAAGACTCTCAGGGTTATGAAGGCTACTGAAGCATATGGAGTTGAGTTAGCTTCCTATCGTCTAAAAGGAGCAGTATATTCGTGGTTTGAGATGTGGGAGAGTTCCCGTGGAGAGGGGAGCCCTCCGGCGAGGTGGGTCTAGTTTGTAGATGCTTTCATGGATCATTTCTTGCCTGCCGAGGTTATGGCAGTCCATGCTTCAGAGTTTGAGGTCCTTAAGTAGGGCCACATGAGTGTGTGGGAGTACCATATGGAGTTTGTGCGCTTGTCCAAGTATGCTACCCACATGATGCCGACTATGGAGGCCAGAGTTCTTAGGTTTGTTCAGGGCCTTGGTCCCTTGGTTGTCAATGAGGCTGCTACAGCTGCTTTGCATTCAAATATGAACTATGGTAAGATTGTGGGTTTTTCCCAGGCTACGGAGGCCCAGAAATTGAAGATAAGAATGGAGAGAGAGGGTAGTAGTAGGGCCCGGTCAGTGGGAAACCCTGGGAGCTCAGTTAGAGGTGGGATATCAGCCCTTGGGAGACGGTTAGTAGGGCCATCTCAGTCCTATGCTCAGTCTTCAGCCAGTGCGCCACCATCAGGGCCCAATTATCAGCAAGGAGGTCGCATTGTGCCCGGTTCAGATAGCAGGAGGTTCCACCAGTCAGGTTGTTCTGGTGGGAGGTTTCAGCAGCAGCGGAGGACCCCATGTCCTAAGTGTAGGAGGTTCCATTCTGAGCCAGGTTACTTGGAAATTCCAGTATGCTACAGATGCGGAGTGAGAGGTCATATCCAGTGAGATTGTCGTGCGCCCAGTCAGGGCACAGGTAGGGGCACTGCTCATCCATCCAGTTCTTCAGCCGCTACATCTTCAGAACGCCCTCCAGCTCCAGTAAGGCGCGGTGTAGCTAGGGGTAGAGCACGGGGTCAAGGGGGACCCAGTCGGTTCTATGCTTTGAGTGGTCGCCTGAGTGCGGAGGCTTCTCCAGATGTTGTCATAGGCAATCTGACTGTCCAATTGCTTGATGTTTATACTCTTATTAATCCGGGGTCCTCTTTGTCATATGTTACTCCATTTATTGCTTCGAGTTTTGGATAGAACCCGAACAGCTTCATGAGCCGTTATCAGTATCGACACCTGTTGGTGATTCTATTAAGGTCGCGCGATTCTATAGGAATTGTGTTGTTACGGTGTGTGGTCGAGATACCACGACAGATCTTATTGAGTTGGAGATGTTAGATTTTGATGTAATCATGGGAATGGATTGGCTCTATTCATGATTTGCTAAACTCGACTGCCGAACCAGAATTATGAAGCTCCAATTTCCTAACGAGCCCGTTATTGAATGGAAAGGGGATGATAGTATGCCAAAGGGCAGGTTTATTTCCTATCTTAAAGCCTCCAAGATGATCAGGAAAGGATGCATCTATCATTTGGCCCGGGTTGCGGACACCACTTCAGAGGTGCCTGCTCCCGAGTCCGTACTGGTTGTGAATGAGTTTCTTGAAGTGTTTCCAGATGAGCTTCCTGAAATTCCGCCAGATAGAGAGATCGATTTCGGGATTGATGTATTGCCAGATACGCAGCCAATATCTATTCCACCTTACAGAATGGCGCCAGCAGAATTGAGAGAGTTAAAGGAGCAATTGAAAGATCTATTAGAAAAGGGTTTCATTCGGCCAAGTGTGTCGCCTTGGGGCGCACCGGTTCTTTTTGTCAGAAATAAAGATGGATCGCTTTGAATGTGTATCAATTATCGGAAACTCAACAAGGTCACCATCAAGAATAAATATCCACTGCCTCGGATAGATAATTTGTTCGATCAGTTGCAAGGTGCTAGGTTCTTCTCAAAGATTGATTTACGGTCAGGGTACCACCAGTTAAATATCAGGGAGCAGGATATTCCTAAGACCACCTTCAAGACTCGTTATGGGCCCTTTGAATTTCTGTTAATGTCTTTTGGGCTAACCAACGCCCCAGCAGCTTCTATGGATCTTATAAATCGGGTTTTCAAGTCGTTTCTTGACTCCTTCGTGATAGTCTTCATTGATGATATCCTTGTTTATTCGCGAAGTCAGGAAGATCATGCTAATCACCTCAGGGCAGTTCTACAGACTCTTCATCAGCACCAGTTGTACGCAAAGTTTTCAAAAAGTGAGTTTTGGCTAGAATCAGTCACCTTTTTAGGCCATGTTGTTTCTAGGGAAAGGATTTAAGTTGATCCCCAAAAGGTTGCAGCGGTAAAGGATTGACCTAGACCAACGACCCCGACGGAGATTCGCAGTTTCTTGGGTCTAGCTGGGTATTATCGGAGATTTGTGGAGGGATTCTCTCCTCCCCATTGACTAAGCTGACGCAGAAAGCAGTTAAGTTTCAGTGGTCTGATGCTTGTGAAAAGATTTTTCAGGAATTGAAGTCGAGATTGACTTCGACACCAGTGTTGACCTTGCCAGAAGGTTCAGAGGGATTCGTGGTTTATTGTGATGCTTCGAGAGTTGGTTTGGGGTGTGTGTTGATGCAATGTGGTAAAGTTATAGCGTATGCTTCAAGGCATCTCAAGAATCACGAGAAGAGTTATCCGACGCATGATTTGGAGCTCGCAGCGGTTGTGTTTGCATTGAAAATTTGACGGCGTTATCTTTATGGGGTCTATGTGGACGTGTTCACAGACCACAAGAGTCTTCAGTATTTATTCAAGCAGAAGGATTTGAACTTAAGGCAACGAAGGTGGTTAGAATTGCTCAAGGATTACGATATGAATATTTTCTACCATCCAGGAAAGGTGAATGTGGTAGCCGACACTCTTAGTCAGAAATCCATGGGTAGTTTGGCACATTTGGAGGCCGATCAGAGGCCTTTGGCTTGAGAGGTTTATCAATTGGCCAGTCTTGGGATATGTCTTTCGACCTCAGGTGAGGGGAATGTCGTGGTGCGTTATGGAGCGGAGTCCTCGCTTGTAGCGGAAGTCAAGGAAAAGCAATTCAGAGATCCAGCATTGATACAAATGACGGAAGCAATTTTAAATCACAAGATTTCAGCTTTTTCACTCGGCAATGATGACGGTGTCTTGTGGTGTCAGGGGAGACTATGTGTTCCAGATGTGGATGATCTCTGGGAGAGGGTAATGACAGAGGCTCATAATTCCAGGTATTCTGTTCACTCAGGTTCTACGAAAATGTATCACGATCTCAAGGAGATTTATTGGTGAGGTAGTATGAAGAGGAGTGTGGCGGACTTTGTGGCTAGATGTCCGAATTGTCAGCAGGTGAAGGCCGAGCATCAATTTTTTCCCAAAGAAAATATTACTTTGGCCAATGATCATTTTAGATTACTTTAATATGTTATTAATAATTCACTATCTTTAGTTTAGAAGAAGATTATTTTTTAATACCCAAAAAAATTGACAACACTTGTAAATTTCATGAGTTTTAAAAATTTTATCGACTATAATGACGAAATCAGTAAATGGGTATTAACCTAAAATAAAAGATCCCCGTCTATAAACTTATTAAAAAAAATATTCATCCAATATTAAAAACAAGAACTAGAGTTGTAGAGAATTTGCATTTAATTACGAGATTCTTTGTCAAATATCAAGTTTCTTGTATGTTCTAAGCATACAGAAGTTGTTCACATAATTAACAGACTATGTCATGAAGAAATCTTTTCAAATTTAAAGAATCTTTTATTACATAAACAGGGTCGGCCTGCACTAGCTCGCGACCCTCTTAGGGATAGGTTAGGCTGGCTATTTTAAGGGTTATTCAAATGATGGCCTGGCCTCGCCGCCTAGCCTTCCAAATTTCAAAGTCCGCGGGGCTTGGACTGAGTTGGACCAGGCTGGTCCATTTTGACAGCTCTAATTATGACTTAAAAGCCTGCTTAAATTTGTACATACTTTATCCAATCAAAATGTTAATGTCTATATAGGGACTTTATATGATGAATCATCTAAAAGTTTAATCAGTTAGATAATACTCCTTCCGGTTCACAATAAGTGACCAGTTTGCTTTTAGCACGCTCATTAAGAAAATACTAAATTCTATACAAAAATACTTATTATAACTAAACTACCCCTAATTAATTATTTAATTTGAAGATTAAGAAAACTTTTTAGGAATATGTACGTAAGGGTTATTTTGTAAAAACAAATTGAATTCTTTCTTGATTATATAAATGGACACTTAAACCAAAATGAAAAAGTAAAGTGGTCACTTATTGTGAACATGAGAGAGTAATTTCTTTTTTTTCATTTAATCATGTCTTCATTAATTATCTTTCATTAAATTTAACGGTACTGTAAAAAAAGCATTTAATGATTTCAGAAAGGTATAAATTGCAGGAATCCAAATCAAGATTTTGTGTATAAAACTCTAGAACCCCCTTTACTTTTTGCCATACTTATTATTTTCTCAATATGACTCTCTCCTTGATCAACATCTTCTTGTTGTTACTGATCATGCCCCTTAACCTTTCAATAGCAAAAAAATGCATCTTTACTACGAAGTTTCAGGTACATGTTATCAACAAACTTCCTTCCGATTCCCCACAACTGAGAATTCATTGTGCGTCGGGAGATAATGACCTTGGATACCATTATCCTGTCATAAGTGAAGACTTTAATTGGTCATTTTGCGAGGCATTTTTCGACAATACTTTATTTTTTTGTCACTTTTGGTGGGGTTCAAAAGATAAAAGTTTTGAGGTATTTAACGACCCATATGGTTGTGTCTTTGATCAAAAAGTTTATAATTTTCTTGCCTACTGTAAATGGGAGGTGAGGCCAGATGGGTTTTATTTGGAACAGTATAATACAACTGATAAATCATATTATATGCATCATTATTTGGATTGGTCTGAGGGAATATGATTACCATTTGTGTTCTTGTTTAAGTTAAGTGAGAAGGAAAAAAGACTAATTCATAAACTTTTCGTCTTTGAGAATTTTTCTTCTTATTTATCCTGATCTTGTTTTTCCGATAGGATATATTTTTACAATTATGAGTTCAATAAGTTTTACGATTTGAATATGATACTACTAGTACTAATATTTTTGGCACTTTCCTCAATGTCTAGTATACTCCCCTCCGGTCAATTTTAAGTGTCTTGTTAGTCTTGAAAATTTGGTCCATAAGAAGTGTCACGTTAAGAAATCAAGATTAATCATTTTTTTTTATATCTTGCTCTAAGAAATGATCTGTACAACATTTTAAACAAAACTTACATGCTTGATGAGAGATAAATGACAACTTAGTCAAATAACCCTTATTATTAAAGCTATTAAATATTTACTTAAAGAGTGTGTCAAAGCCGTAAAATACCCCGAAATGAACTGTGGGAATACTATCTTAAAGTTAACGCCTCAATACACGAACGGATGCATTGGCCAATTTTCTTAAAATTAAGTTAAAATTGGCCAAGAGAACAAAATAAGCAAGAAAGACACAATAAATTCATGTTAGTTCTTCTTCTTGATTTACTTTTACAAGAATACGACCCTCCAACTTCCTACTCCCAATCAGAATATGCAGACTTAAAAATAGATCCATCGTCCTGATAAAATCCCAAATAAAACCTTCTTGCCTCACAATGATGATATCCAAGATCATTTATCAGCAGAAGCACAATGAATTTAATTTGCAGTTGAGGGGAACTAGAATGAAGATTATCGATAATCAATGTTTTATTATAATGATAGTTAAATACTCGAAAAAAGTGAATATTTGGTGAATTGTTGTACTTATTTGACTAATATTTATGTATTACATATGTATAATCGTATATAGTCGATATATAATTTATGTATATGACTAAAAAAAGTAAACAATTAATATGCCCGGTTATTTGAAAAGTTATAGAGGGTAAAATATGCATTTTAAAAAGTGAACCTTGATACGAGGAGAAAAACAATAATTGTTCAAAATTAAAGGATGGATTTGATTTTTAAAGCAAACTTGAGAGAAATAAATAATTTTCACCCCAAATTATACATCCCTTTCATCTATGTGTTACATATTAAAATAAAATAAATCAGTATAAACTTGAAATATATAATATTTTCGGGAAAACTTTGGTCATAATCTCAACATGAGGTTTTTTTAGTGCAGATAACTATCAAAAAAATAACTCGATCGAACTCCTTCAAAGTAGGTGGTTATTGGTTTTTAAAAGAAGAATTAACTCAAATAGCTGCCCCTCCGATCATTTAAACTAAAAATAACCGGTGAATGTATAATATATGCATAATTTATGTATTATATGAGTATAATTATGTATAATCAATATAATCTATGCATATGGAAAGAAAAACTAAACAATGAATATTGTCGGCTATTTGTATAAATATCCCTTTTTAAAAGGTGCATGTTTTTGAAATGATGAGTTTGTTCAACAGACTCTTAGAGTTATTATAAATACATGTATCTTCTCCAAAACTAAATACAACTCCATATTGGTATTTTAAAAGGCTTTCTTGGGATTTGCCTCGGGGCTGGGGAGCATCAAAACGCCCAGAGGCTCAGGTGTGGGGCTTAGTTCTATGAGACTTATAGTCACGACCCAAAATTTCCACCTTCGGGACCATGATGACGCCTAACATTTCACTCGTTAGGCAAGCCAACTCTAGAGGATTCTTAATGCCAACTTTAGCCAATTTCAATAACAAGAACAATTAAGCTAAACAAAAGCTAAAACTGATTCGCGGAATAACATTAAACCCATTATATCAACTACATTTACGATCCGGTGTCACAACTCACGAGCTACTATGATTTACTACAAACAGAGTCTGAAAGGAAATATATTGTTCATAAAGAAAGGAAACAGTAAAATAATGAAACTAGGAAGAGACTATGGGGTCTGCGGACGCCAGTAGATCTACCTTGGGTCTCCTGACAAGCAAGTCCAACTATTAACCTCATGATCAACTAGATCTGGTACCAAAATCAGAGTGTCGTATGAGTACAACTGATCCCATATACTCGTAAGTGCCGAGACAAACCTAAACGAAGTAGTGACGAGGCTATGACAAGATACCCACATAATAAACTTGGCAAAGAACAATATATATACCAAAATAACAACAAGTATCAACTAAACATGTACTATTGGGAGGGGACATGCTATAGGGGTGAAAGATATAAGAGATACAACGAAAATGGTAACCAGAACAGTAAATAAGCGTTTAATCAGTGAAAGCAAGTAAACACAACAAGGAAAGTTGCACGACATAACCCTTCGTGCTTTTACTCTCAACCTTGCAATGAAACATTGATACTGCACGACATCACCCTTCATGATTTTACTCTCATCCTAACAATACGAACCAATGGATATGGTACGGCATCACCCTTCGTGCATTAACTCTCACAAAATCGCACGGCATCACCCTTCGTGCTTTAACACTCACAAAATGGCATGGCATCACCATTCGCATTTTAACGCTCTCCCTTACCACACAACAATGAACAAGTATAAATCAGGGAGATAGAATCAACAATGACAAGTCTTTCTTCAAAAATGGTTCCACAATTCCAATCTCAACTTTGAAACCAATACTAAACTATCAAAAGTTTGTAAACACGATAAGAACGATCAATTTAGTAAGTAACTAGTCTAAGCAAGGATAACAAGATCAAAGAAAGCAATAAACTACATGCCACAAGCCTCGCCCACATGTTTTAGCTTAACAACAACGCATAAGTACTCGTCACCTCACATATACGTTGTACCCAACATCTAAACATGCATCAAGTAGACAAACAAGTCATATTCCCTCAAGCCAAGGTTAACCACGACACTTACCTCGCTCAAAAGACCACTCAATGCTCAACCACAACTTTGCCTCTCAAACAAGCCTCTGAATCAATAAAATTTGGCAAATTACCAACCAAACGATTTAAATTAGGCCTTATGAACTACCCACGTTTGCAAAGGATTCAATTTAGGTCATTTTTTAAAAAAGTCAACCCTAAGGCCTGCTTGGTCTAATCCCGAAGTTCGGACTAAAACCTGATTACCCATTTACCCTCGAGCCCGGTTATATAATTTGTTTTGGAATTCGACCTCAATTTGAGGTCTAAATCCCCAATTTACAAAATCCATAATTTCTACCCAAAAACTCCCAATTTCCACCATGAAAACATAAATTTTAGGTTAAAATCTTAGGAAATGTAGTGAAATATTGAAAGAAACTAGTTTAGAATCACTTACCAATGATTTTGGAGAAGAAACATTCTTTGGAAAATCGCCTCTAGGTTTCTTGTTTTAGAAATTTGAAGAATGAGCAAAAATCCCGTCTAAGTCAAGTTTTAATCAGCTGCAGATGTTGCATATGCGACCCGGGGTTCACAAATGCTAAGAATCCATAGCAATTGCGAAGACTCTCACACCTCTGCAATCATCACATTTGCGATGATTTGTTTGCAAATGTTAATATTGATCTACCTCAATTACGACAAATTGATCGCTAATGCGATCAAGCCTGCCCCCAGCCCTACTTCGCAAAAGCGAAGAATTGTTCGCAAATGCGAACTCTGGACTCCCCACAATTGCTACCTCATGATAGCAAATGCGAACTCATGCTGACCCATGTACTCTTTGTAAATGCGAAGAATTTGCTCGCAACTGCGAGCCTGTCAGGAATTGGGAATGTTCGCAAATACGAACAGTGATCTTGTGAATGCGAGATGAGAGACCAGTTACTAGAAATTGCAGACACCAGTTGAGTTCTAAGTCCAAATTCACTTTGCAGCCTATCTGAAACTCACCCGAGCTCTCGGGGCTCTAAACCAACTATGCGCACAAGTATAAAAACATACGAACTTGCTCGCGTGATCAAATCGCAAAAATAATACCTAGAACTGCGAATTTAACACCAAATCAAATGAAATTTTCAAGAAAACTTTGAAACTTCTATTTTCATCACTGGACATCTGAATCACGCCAAACCAACACTATTTCTCACCAAATTTGACAGAAAAGTCATAAATATAGTATTGGACCTATACCTAGTTCCGGAACAAAAATACGGACCGTCAAACATTGGTCAACCATTTCAAATTCATTAAGCCTTTAATTTTCAAATTTCTACGAAGCGCGATAACTTGGGATAGGAACTTCGGAATTCGATTTCGAGCATACGCCCAAGTCCTAAATTGCGATACGGACCCACCGACACCGTCAAAATATGAATCCGGGTCTGTTTGCTCAAAATGTTGACCAAATTCAACTCAAATGGATTTTAAGGCAAAGTTTCATATTTTTCTCTATTTTTATAATGAAAGCTTTCTGGAAAGACACCCGGATTGCGAACGCAAATCGAAAAAGGATAAAGTAAGGTGTTTAATACTTTGGATCACAGAATTAGGTTCGAAAACATAAGATGACCTATCGGGTCATCACATTCTCCACCTCTAAAATGATTGTTCGTCCACGAACGGACATAGAGAAGTACCGGAACTAGTGAAAAGGTGGGGATATCTATTCTGCATGTCCGACTCGGACTCCCAAGTAGTTACGTCGATGGGCTGACTTCTCCCCTACACTCGAACTAAAGGATAACTCTTTGACCTCAACTGACGAACCTGCCGGTCTAGAATAGTCACCGGATCCTCCTCGTAAGTCAAATCCTTGCCCAACTGGATAGATCTGACTTTTTCATTAATTCATTTACTAATCATATATTTTCATAAACCTTTCATTTAAGAATTTCAAAACAAGCAAAAATATGTAAACATTAAACACTGCCCGATCCAGGAGTCACTAGTCATGAGCAACTAGAATTCTAAACTGATAATATCTACTCAATACAAAATGAGTTTGATGAAAGTAAGTACTAAAGACAGGAAGGAGTAAGACAAGGATGCGGACGCCATGCAAATACCTCGCTAACTCCAGAAAACACTCTAAAGAAGGTGATCAACGCTCACTCGGATGCCCCCACACTTGGATCTGCACATAAGGTGCAGGGAGTAACGTGAGTACGCAACTCAGTAAGTAAAAATTATAAATAAAGTCTGAGTGCAGTGACGAGCAGTAAAATCACATAAACATCACAGTATAAAGTCTCAGAGAACAACACAACTTGCCAAATCAGTATTCATGTCAAAACATCTCGTAAAACTCCAGTTTCAATGAAAATCGTTTAAAACATTTGTTCAACATATTCGATAGAGGCTCAGTATAAAAGTAGAGTGAAAACAGTAATTTCATAAACAAGCCGCTCGCGCAAAATATCACTCATAATCAGCCCCTCGGGCAAGCCTCACAGACACTCATGATCAGCCCGTCGGGCATACCTCACAATCACTCATACTCACAATCACTCGTCACTCGACACTCGGCACTCGCACTCGGTAGGTATTTGCGCTCACTGAGGGTGTGTATAGACTCTGGAGGGGCTCCTTTAGCCCAAGCGCTATAAATCAAGTCGAATCATGGCATCAAATCACTCAAGCCCTCGACCTATCATATCCTCACAAAAACAAGCACTCGGTCTCGCTCGGTCATAAACCTCACAACCCACTCAGGCATTTCAGTAAAAATCAGGGAGCTCAACCCAAACCATCTTTCATATATTTTAAAACATAGTGATGAAACCGAATTAAACAGTAAACAGGTAAAATCATGACTGAGGATATGCTTTCAATCAAAAAGGTGTGAAGATAGTAGTAAATTACACTTGAGGGTTCGACAGTACGACACAAGGCCCAAAATATGGCATTTAGCCCAAATTAACAAAATCATTTCTAGTACACATAAATATCATATAGAGTTTATCAAAATATACAACTATACAGTTGCCACAGGATGGACCAGGTAACAATCCCGACTGGTGCACACCCACACGCCCGTCACCTAACACGAGTGTCACCTCATTTATCAAAATAATACAAAATTCTGGGGTTTCATACCCCCAGGTATAGATTTACAATCGTTATTTACCTCAATCACTCCTCTGAAAATCCTCTCTAAAATCGCCTTCTCCCGACCTCTCTATTGAATTTTGGAATTATGAACTCAAACCCTCATTTTTTGAACTTTAAGCATTATGCCTAGTTATTCCTTCATCACGATCGTGGAAAGAGCCTCGCGATCGCGAAGCACATCTTTGCTGCCCCTCATATTAACCCTACGCGATCGCGAAACCACCCACGCTGTCACGCCCCAAACCTGGGCCTGGACGTAACACGGCACTTGGCGCCTGACTACATGTGACCAAGCGAACCAACTGACTGGCTGAATCAATATGTGATATCATAACATACTAAACGCGGAAGATAAACTAAAACATGCTGATATACTGAAAGTCTGGATGATATAAATCAAAGTGCGGAAATACTAATACAATTCTGAAACATATTTATAGCCAAAATGGCTTAATATAATAAGCACGCGACTCTGTCTAGCTGTTACTCTAGTCTATAAAGCCTCTAATGATGTACTGAAAACACTGACTGTCTAAAAATAATGTAGTCTGTAAAGTAATGATAGTTCCCCGAACGAACTAGGGATCACTAAATAGCTGGTACGAGAATCCTAGTGCTCTGAATCGTCAACCTGTAAATCATTACCTGCATCGTGAGATGCATACCCCGGGCAAAAGGGACGTCAGTACATTTGAATTGTACTGGTATGTAAAGCAACTGAAGGAAAGAATTATAAATGCTGAAACTGAGACTAAGCTGCTAACTGAAATGATAACTAATAATTGATAACTGAACTGATAGCTAATAACTGAACTGATAACTGATAACTGATAACTGATAAATGCAATGAGAACTAATAACTGATAACTGAACTGATAGCTGACAACTGAACTGATAACTGATAACTGATAAATGAACTAAAACAAGGAAGTAAGAATATGAATACTCCCTCTTCTGAATGATGAACAACCTATTTATCTGAATATTAAACTGCGGCCTCAGGCCCAATATATATATGTGCACGAACTGCGGCCTCGGGCCCAAGTATACGTATACATAACTGCGACCTCAGGTCCAAAAATGCATAAAGCATAAACTGCGGCCTCGAGCCCAGAGATGCATAAAGCATATAAACTGCGCCCTCAGGCCCAAAGATGCATAAAGCATAAATTGCGGCCTCAGGCCCAAATACAGGTGTTCGACATTCGGGAATTTAAAATCAGGAATTGAGAATCATATTGCAATACATGATACTGAAATGCTGAATTACTCTGAGTTACATAATAATGGAATACTGAATAGGACTAGACTGAGACATGTATTCTTGAACTGGTTATGAACACTGAAACTTCAACTGTTTATGAATTGTTGAGTAAGCTATACTGAGACTCAGGGACATCAAACCCAGGTCTGTATTGAATACGAACTGAGCTCACAACGTTCAGAATGAATGTCATGAACGAGTTATGAAGCTAGAGAATAGAAGCTCTACAACTATTCAAGGAACTAGGCTAAACTATATTTCTGAGGCAAGTAGTAATGTCGTAAAAGAAATGTATTGTAGAGAGAATCAATAACATTCCCAAACATAGAGAGTTAGCCTCACATACCTTAATTTCCCGCTCTTGAGCGTAATATAATGTTTACCAACACTTTCAACTTTAATCTATATCAATGCAAGTCAAAGGGATTCCATAGTAGCAACAATGGTCATGTTTTGGTCACTTAGGTATTTTATCAAACACTTGGTGGCATAAAGCTTCATAACCCTTATTAATGGTGTTTCTATACCCAATAACCCATTCTTTTGCTCCTAGATAAATTCTAGAGTCTCATATAGTTATAGTCTACATTATTCTTTATCACCCATAAGGTAAACAACACCCTTAACAAATAATCAATAATCAACAACCCAAACCTATAGTGATTCATGCTTTTCTATCAAACCCATAAATTCATATCTCATGAACTAGAGTCTATAATCATTAATCCAATGCTAGAATCAATTAGAGGGTGAAGACATTACCTTTTTGATGTTCCATCCCCTTGAAATCGAGTTTTAGGGTTCCTTCTCTCAACAATGTTGTCCAAATTGAATATCTAATGATATGGAGGATATACCCATGTTAATAAGATGTTGGGGAATTGAAATAAACTTAGAATCACCATTAAACTTACCTTGGGGTGGTGGAGGGACCCTTAAAGAGTTAGGTTTTTGAGAGTTTTCCTTCCTAGAGCAAGTTTTTAGGTTTTGGGGGTGTGGGGGGGGGGGGGGGGGGGGGGGGCAAAGTAGAGCTTTAAAATAACCCCCCACTAGCGTCTCCGCACACCTGGAGGTCCAAAACGCGCTACTGACCGCGCTAAATGGCTAGAACGAAACTCCATTAGCGCGGTCGCGCTAGTGGGCGTGCATATTGCGTAGTGTTCTGTAAAATGGGCTTAACATTTTGCACAGATATCCGTTCGTGCCCCATACTATATCGTTAGAAAGATATTTCAAAAGCCTACAACCTTTATGCTTTGGGTTTTCTGAGATTTCTTACAAAATTTCACTAAACACATCTGGCAGACAGATCTTCTGCAAACTAAGTCGATTTTATCGAATCTTATGCACCTCACTTTCCATCTTGATTTTGAAATAACTATTTTAACCCATAATCATCCCGATAGGACTTCATATGTCCAAAATATAACCTTACTACTCATTTAACTCATTCATGCCTAAGTCTTATGTACGGGGTGTTACACACGCGATCGAGAAACACTGCTTCACCAACTTACGCGATCGTGTCCTCACTCAGGCGATCACATAGAAAAATTCGTCCACTTCACGACCGCTCCAAATCCTTCTACGCGAACGCGACCTCACTCACGTGTTCGCGAAGCACCATATCACACACTTACGCGATCACAACCCAAACCCTGCAATCGCATGGAATAACTTCACCTCCGCCCCAATAAAGCTTACGCAATCGCGAACATACTCCTGCGATCGCGTAGAAGAAAACCAGAAGAAAACCAGAAGAAAAACACCTGCAACTATCAGCCCTTATCCAAAAGCCAAAAATGGTCCGTTAACCACCCGAAACTCACCCGAGGCCCTCGGACATCAACCAAACATACCAACACATCCCATAACCTCGTACAAACTTAGTCGAAGCTTCGAATTGCCGAAACAACATTAAAATACCAAATTAACCCCGGATTCAAACCTAAGGATTTCTAAACTTTTGAAATTCGCTAATGACGACGAAACCGACCAAACCACGTCCGAATGACCTGAAATTTTGCACTCACGTCACAAATGACACTAAGGGCCTATTCCAACTTTCAGAATTCCATTCCAACCTCGATATTTAATTTTTCACTGCCGACCGGAAATCGCCAAAAAATTAATTTTGCCAATTCAAGCCTAATTCTACCACGTGCCTCCGAATAACATTCAAAACCCACTCCTTAGTCTAAAATCACCTAACGAAGCTATCCGAATCATAAAAGCCCAATTCCTAGATCATTTACCTATAAGTCAACTTCCAGTTGACTTTTCCAACTAAATAACCAACTTAAGAGACTAAGTGTCTCATTTCTCTCGACTATCACTCCGAACCCGAGCCAACCAACACAATACAATATAAAAGAGCTAAACCACATACAATGAAGCAGAAATAGGGAAAACTGGGATAAAACTCTCGTAACGACCG
Organism: Nicotiana undulata; assembly: GCA_005239495.1. Classification (NCBI taxonomy): domain Eukaryota; kingdom Viridiplantae; phylum Streptophyta; class Magnoliopsida; order Solanales; family Solanaceae; genus Nicotiana; species Nicotiana undulata. Next base: position 83,646 of record ML251714.1, on the reverse strand, counting down.
ATCGAATCTTTACACCAATACTCATTCGTGTTTTACTCTTGCGTTTAGAACATCCATAGCAAGGAGAATACAAAAAAAGGTCACTTTAAAATGGAGATTAAAAACATCTAGAAGCGCATTTCTAATAATGTGATGCAAATATCTCATGAACAATTTTTAATTGACTATAGTTAATGTTTGCAATTTACTCTTTTCATCATAGATGGTTGGCACAGTAAAGTCAAATTGTTCATCACTAAAGCTATCATATCTAAACGTAACTCCTGCACATATAGGAGATTGAGAAGATGGTAACTTATCTGGAAGAATCTAAATATCTTTCAGAACTGCGCAAGATCAAATCAATGAGACATATTTTTGAGCATGTGATTTCACTCACTAATGCCACCTAATAAACATGCTTTATTTTGGGATTTTAATAGACAACGGAGGGTCCAATCCCAAATCCGGCCCCCTCCACCACGGGAGGTGAAAGCCTAGGTGGATGATTTTAATAAAAAATAGACATGATTTATTGACCAGGACTCCATGATGCATCTATGATCCAAACAAATATATAGAAATTATCTTTTGCATTTGCCTTGCAAGTTCTTGGAATTTAATTCTTATTTTGTTTATTTTATTTTATGATAATCACTTAATTTATTCTATTTGGTTGTTACGTTACCCTCTGTGGAAATACAAGGGAAGTTCACGTGCAATTCCAGGGTTTTTGTACTTGGTGGGATGGAGAGAAGAAAGAACCGAGAACATTGTACTAAGACTTTTGGGTATGATTTTATTTTTATAAACGGCTGGATCGGGTCGGATTAGGTGTATGGGCGGTCTCTATGTTTTGTTCATGTGTTAATTATTTTATATGGTCTAAAATTCAATGTGATCAATTTCCAAGTCAGCAATTTCCACCAAAAAATCAATAAATTGATACACAAAATGCAGTTGAGGGTCCCACCATTTCCATGTCAGCGGATGAATAGGCCAAATTTGAATGTTATTTATGTTAGTTGGTAGTTAACATTTGAATATCGTTTTAGTGGGAAAGTTAGTTAACAGTTTTTAGTCCAAATTTTTCATTTCTTTTCATTTGCTTTTCTTTGTAATCCTAGTGGACTATAAGTAGCAAGATGTAGTCTATTATTAGAAATTATTAAATATTAAAGAAAATTCGAAACTCCCTCCAATTCTTTTCTCTATTTTGCCTTCTTCCTTTCGTCTATCTTCTTTTACCTTCTTCTATCTCTATTTTTGTTGATAGTTGACTGTAGATACTAATTTTGGTACCAATTAGTATCAGAGCCTAACCATGGGACCTCGCAAAGCTGTTGAACTTGGAGATTGGCAGGAGCAGTATGAAGATCTAGCTGCGCAAAAGCTGGATCTCCGTTCAATTCTAGAGCAAAAAACACATGAATAGCGGAATGATATGGATAATCGTCATGCTGAGATGTTACAAATGTTTGTAGCTCTCAAATATTCGATCGATGGAATGCAACTCCATCAGCAAGCACGTGAGAGTGGTTTTGCTTCAAATGCTCGTGATAATGGGCCACCAACAGGTCAGGGAATTCTAGGCCCTAATCCTAATCATGTTCACCACAGTAGAGGTCATAATTTGCTGTTTCCTAGATTTAATGGTGAGAATTTGAAAAGTTGGTTGTATAGAGTTGATCAATACTTTGTTGTTGACAATACTGCTGCGAACCAAAAGGTTAACAAAGTTTCGATGAATTTGGACGATGATGCTTTAGCATGGCATCAATCATATATGAAGTGCAGGGATTCTCCTATTTTACCTCCATGTGAGGAGTATATTGAGGCTTTGATCGAAACTTTTAGTGAGGAATATACTGATCCAATGTTGGAATTAAAACAATTGAAACAGACTGGTTTCAGTGAAGGAATTCCAGTTTGCTTTTCCTAGGTTATTAGCCCAATGTGACCTTACTGTTGGTCAAGTAATCTCTTGTTTTTTAGGTGGATTGAAGGAAGAGTTAGTGAATCTTGTTAAAATGCATGAACCTCAAACACTGTCAAAGACTTATCGCTTAGCTCGATTGGCTGAAGCAACCTTAGCTGCTAATGCTAGAGCTCTAAGGGGTAGTACTTCTCATATGCCATCTACTCACCTTAGGAAACCTACTTATGAACCTTCTCCCATCAAACATCATCCTAAACCTATTCACTCTACTCCTAGGATGGCACTTCCTCCTACAACTAGTGCTAGTCCTACCAGAAACAGGAGGACTATATGTCCTGCTGAAATGCAGGCAAGAAGAGCACAAGGCCTTTGCTATTTTTGTGATGAGAAATATACTGTGGGTCATAAATGCAATCTGCCTAAGCAATTGTTTGTAATGGACTTAGAAGTGAAAGATGGTGAGGGTTAGGAGTCAATTAAACATGAACCTGAGGGGAGTAATGTTGGAGAAGAATGGTCAACTGTGGAAAGGGATACTCCCATGATATCTCTTTGTACTCTAAGTGGACTACAAGGAGCTCAAACTATTCATGTTACTGGCTATAATGAGAAGAGACCATTATAGATTCTACTTGATGGAGGCAATACACACAATTTTATTGATGAGGATGTTGTTAAGATACTGGGATGCAAAATTCATCCTACCAAGGTGAGTTATGTAAGCCTTGGTAACAATACTCTAGAGGCTATTTCTGGGGTAATTAGTGGATTTGAGTGGATTCTGCAGGGTACAACTTTCTCATCTGACTTAATTGTATTCCATGTGGGCAAATATGACGTGGTATTAGGGGCTTTATGGATGAAGACATTAGGGCCTATTACCATGGATTACTCTAAACTGACTATGGCCTTGAATTATCAAAGTAAATCTCATCTGTTGAAAGGCGTGTCTGAAGATTACAAGGTCTCAAGTCCTAAATCCTTGAACAGGTTAAAGGGAGAAGGTATTCAGTTCTTTATGCTGCAAGTAAGAAAAAGTTCATCCACTGAGAAACATTGTCAAGCTTTGCACATGGCAAAAGCTGACAATGCTTCAGTCATTGATCAACTGTTGCACCAGTACCAAAGGCTATTTGCTGAACCTACTTCATTGCCTCCTCAGAGGGGAGCTTTTGATCATAGGATACCCATCCATCCTGGTTCTCAACATGTGAATGTGAGGCCCTATAGGTACTCACCTATTAAGAAGGATATTGTTGAGAAATTAGTGGGTGAAATGCTGCAACAAGGGGTCATCCAGTACAATAATAGTCCATTTTCTTCTCCTGTGGTATTGGTGGGCAAAAAGGATGGTTCATGGAGGTTGTGTGATGATTACAGGGAATTGAATCATTGCACAGTCAAGGATAAATTTCCTATACCACTTATATATGGTCTATTGGATGAGCTTGCTGGAGCTACAGTCTTTTCTAAGATTGATCTCAGGTCTGGCTATCATCAAATAAGGATGCAACCTGAGGATATTCCTAAAACTGCTTTCAAGACACATTCTGGACACTATGAGTATGTAGTGATGCCTTTTGGTCTAACTAATGCTCCTTCTACTTTCCAATGCCTTATGAATCATTTTTTGCAGAAGTTCCTAAGAAAATTTGTGTTGGTTTTCTTTGATGACATTTTGATCTATAGTGATAGTTTACAGACTCATATTGGACATCTGCAACAAGTATTTGACACTATGGTTACCCACAGTTTATTGGCCAAACAATCCAAGTGTTCTTTTGGAGTCTCAAGGGTGGAATACCTGGGACATTTCATTACTGCTGAGGGAGTATCTACTGATCCCAGAAAAATTGAAGTTGTAAACCAATGGCCAGTGACCAAGACACTTACGCAAATCAGAGGGTTTTTGGGCTTAGCAAGATACTACAGAAAGTTCATTAGAGGATATGGGCTAATCAGTAGACCACTCACTGACTTACTTAATAAGGAATGATTCTTATGGAATGATAAGGCCGCTGATGCTTTTGTTGCATTAAAGGCAGCTCTCACTTATGCCCCAATCGTAGCCTTGCCCAACAATTCTCTTCCTTTTGTAGTTGAAACAGATGCTAGTGGTACATGCATTGGTGCTGTTCTTATGCAAAATGATCACCCTATATCTTTCATTAGCCAAGGGTTAGCCCCTAGGCATATGGCTTTATCTGTGTATGAAAAGGAGCTCCTAGCAATGGTATTTGCTATTACTAAGTGGTCTCATTATCTTCTACGTCAGCATTTTGTTGTGAAGACTAATCAGAAAGCCCTTAAGTATCTCTTGGAACAAAAGTTACACACTGATTTGCAGATTAGATGGTTGGCTAAATTTCTTCCATTCGACTTTGAGATTCAGTATAAGAAGGGAAAGGAGAAAGATAATGCTGATGCTTTATCAAGAATGTCCAGGGCTGAGCTAATGTCCCTCATGGTCTCTTCTGTGCAGGAAGACCATTGGGATGAAATTCAAGCTAGTTGGTTCAAGGATCCTGAGTTACACAACCTTATTACCTCCCTCTCTACTGCTGCTCAGAAACAGTTTACTTGGATAAATAACCAGCTTAGACGGAAGGGTAAACTAGTGGTAGGCAATGATTTGGGCTTAATGTCTAAGATCCTACACTTGTGGCATTCATCTCCTACTGGGGGTCATTTTGGTATTGATGCTACAACTCGTAAATTGATGTCCTATTTTTATTGGAAAGGTATCCGGAATGGCATCCACACCTATGTGAGTAACTGTGTTGTATGCCAAAGAAAAAAATATGATACTTCTGCTTCAGCTGGCCTACTACAACCTCTACCTCTTCCTACAGTCCCTTGAACTGATATTAATATGGATTTTATTGAGGGCTTGCCCAAGTCCAAAGGCAAGACAAGTCATTTGGGTTGTAGTGGATAGACTGACCAAGTATGGTCATTTCATTGCCTGGGCTCATCCTTATTCTGCTCAGTCCTTGTTCCTATTTTTCTCGATCACATCTTCAAATTACATGGTTTCCCTACTACTATAACCAGTGATCGTGACCCTATTTTCATTAGCACTTTTTGGAAGAAGTTCCTTTCAGCTCAAGGGGTTCATCTGCACACATATACTGCTTATCACCCCCAAACTGATGGTCAGACTGAGGTGCTCAATCGATGCCTTGAAACTTACTTACGTTGTTTTTGTTCTGACTCTCCTAATGACTGGTGTTCCTTTCTACCATTGGCTGAATGGTGGTATAACTCTTCTCACCATTCTACTATTTAGACCACTCCCTTTGAACTCCTCTATGGTTATCCTCCCCCCCTTCATCTTCCTTATGCCCCAGGTGACTCATCTTCTACTGATGTTGAGGACATCATGCTGTTACGTGAGTTCAAAATGCAGTTAGCTAAATATCATTTGGCACGAGCTCAACAACGTATGCAGAACCAAGCTAATGCTCATCGTAGTGATAGGCAGGTCTCAGTGGGTGATTGGGTCTTTGTGAAGCTTCAGCCTTACAGACAGTCCACTTTATCTCTCTCTCCCTACCATAAGCTTACTTCCCGATATTTTGGACCTTATCCCTTTGTGGAACGTATTGGTGCTGTGGCTTATAAGCTACTACTGCCACCTGAAGTCCAAATCCATCCTACCTTTCATATATCCCAGCTTAAATTCTGCCCAGTCCTTCCTTCTGAGATTGTTCACCCACCTGTTTTAGACCTCTCTAGTCCACTGTGTCCTACACCAGAGGCTATACTTGATCGTAGAATGGTTAAAAGGGGTAACAAGGCTGTTTCACAGTGCCTAGTCAAATGGCAGGGGTTAGATGCTGCTAATGCTACCTGGGAGTTTGCTTCTCTCCTTCGCACCAAGTTTCGTTCCTTCACCCTTGAGGACAAGAGTGCTTTTCAACAGGGGTTATTGATACACAAAATGCAGATGATGGTCCCACCATTGCCATGTCAGCGGATGAATAGGCCAAATTGAATGTTAGTTATGTTAGATGGTAGTTAAAATTTGAATATCGTTTTAGCGGGAAAGTTAGTTAACAACTTTTAGTCCAAATTTTCCATTTCTTTTCATTTGCTTTGCTTTGTAATCCTAGTGGACATAAGTAGCAAGATGTAGTCTATTATTAGACATTATTGAATATTAAGAAAAATTCGAAACTCCCTCCAATTCTCTTCTCTATTCTGCCTTGTTCCTCTCGTCTATCTTCTTCTACCTTCTTCTACCTTCTTCTATCTCTATTTATGTTGATAGTTGACTGTAGATACCAATTTTGGTACCATAAATCCGATTGGGTGATCATCAGAGTGTCATACGGATAGTTGAACGACTTTTTTGATATAAATAAAAGAAAAGTAACTTTACTCCATAATTTCATATAGTTCAATGACTATCTGAGTAATGGACTCGATGATTATGATGTTGAAATACTTTCCACGAAGGTTAACTCGTGGAAATTGATCGCTCAGATTACCAAATCTTTTGGCCGGGATGTTATTATAGCAGATGTAATTGTTTGTATGATAGCGATGATGGATTTGTCGAGAAGAGGGTATGAAGATGACTTTACTATAGTACGTTTTTGTTTGGAGAAGGAACAATTTGAGGAACAATTCTTTCCATATCGGGTGAAGGAGAGGAAAATCCATTTTTATAAGGTCAAGGAGAAAACCTTTAGTTTAGTGGATTGCACAAATATGACTCAATGCGAAGGCCCCCTCTATTCAGAAGGGTTGTGATATTTGTTGAAACCTTGTTCTCTTCTAAATCGTGTTAATTAGACATTAGGTATTGTTCGGATAAATTTATTAACTTTTGCTTTGATCCTATATTTGAATTATAATATTCATTAAATATGTATAAAAAAAATTAATTGCAAAACCAATCACTAAGACGAGTCATGAGTTCGAAGACAACTAATTCAGAACCCATAAACTTTAAATCCTGATTCCGGCTCTTTTCTAATACTATATAGGTTACAACAAAGGTTAATACTTAGGAAGTTTGCTTTTTTTTTTCTTTAAATGATTCTAGTTAATTATTCCTCTGCACAATTTTGTCTTTTCATTTTGGTTGTTTTGTTTTGTGTTGGAAAAGGGACTCACATTCTTGAATGTGTCGTAGTAAGATTTTATTCTAGATGGTGTGTTTTGAAACGTAAGTCTTAAATCTGCAATTATCCTAATTCTGGTAGAAATGAGCCAATGATAATTGGATTTGAAATATGGTAATAGGTTGTTGGCAGTGTAATTGCTTTTGTCTGCTTAGTTTTTATTTTGTTTGAAATATTGTGTTTTCAAGTAGAAAAAAGAAGAATATAAATAGCAAGTTTTAGTGTTTCCAATGTACTATTACCAGGGGTGTCAATATTTTATAAAATTTGTATTATATTAAATTTTCGTTTAATCTATTATGTATAACCAAAATTAGATTTTTTGAAAATGTGTCAATAATGTCAGTTTTTTTCTGGTATCGGTACGGTTCGATTAATTTTCGGTATTTTTTTAAATGTCATGTAAAAGTCACTAGTAAAAGTAGAATGCCATAACATACATACTTTTATAGGACATAGCAAAACTATCTAGATAATTTATTGTTTAAATAGTGATGAATTATGAAAACATGAAAGATATATGGCCAGAGGATAGATCTATCAATTACTCTACAACACTGGAAAAGAAACTAAGCAAAAATTAATAAAAGATAAATCACGTTAGTAGAAAGATATTAACCAAGCCGGGACTCAAGAATAAAGCCTATAGAAGATTAAATATTCAAAAAGATAAATCTAAATAATACGATATGAATCATATTCAATGCATTGTAGTTTGCTAATCATAACCACTAGAATATTTTATATCTTGCTAGTGATCAATTTGTTGAAAATAATTTATTTCGTTAGGAGTAGCGTAATAGGTTTGTGAATTAAGATTTTGATTTTAATTACTTGTTGACTTGTAACCATTTTCATAATTCCAAGGCCGAAAAAAACTTTAATGCTTTATTATTTTTAAACTTAATATATAAATATATTTTTCCCATGTCCCATTTTCCTTATCGTCCTTCATCCTTCTATTCTTTCTTTTTCTTCCTCTTTCTTCTTCGTCTTCTTCCTTTCTGTCTTTTCACCTTTTCTTGAGCCGAGTGTCTTTTGGAAAAAGCCTCTCTATCTCGCCAAATAGGGGTAAGGTCTGCGTACACACTACTCTCCCTAGACTGCACTTGTGGAATTATACTGGGATATTGTTGTTGTTGCTGTTATATCTTTCGGTTTATTTTTGTAAAATAAAAAATCTACGCTAATAATGGTGTGGTGGTAGATTTATATAAAAACTTACGGTTTTATTAAAAAAAAACTAAAAATCGGTTCAAGTTTTGTATGGTACAATCGATTTTTAAATATCCGTTGACACCCCTAACTACTACTATTTCTTTACAGCATAAGGAATATGATTCGCATTTTAATTTGGTATACAGCAATTAATCAAGCTAAAGCAAGAAAACAGCAGTTTATGTAGTCTTTATCTTCGCATACCTTACGGCTTTCATCCAAAGGGTCACTTCAATCTCTAAATTATTAAACTTGTTAGAATTTTTGTCATAATTAAAATTATTACGATTTAAAAAATTTCTTAATAAATACTGTAAAGCATTTCTTTTTTTCTTAATCTGCTTGGTTTTGTTATCATTTTATGGACACACTTCCCGTAATATAGCTTTAGTGTTTCTGAAATTAAATTAGAGGAATTATGTACTGCGAATAAATGATGATTTGATTTAGTGAACTTGCATTTTTATGTCAATTATCGATTATCTTATTAATCAAGCTTGTATTATATAGTCTACATATGGTTGTTGTTCTATATATGTTCACTTTTGGGAGTGTATGTAATAACTTCTATATGAAAATACGTTTTCTCTAATCTTAAGTTGTCATCGAAATATGGATCTAAGATCATCTATACAGCCTTTAGAAACAACGCAGTAAACCAGAATACAACAAGATTATGAAAATAATTCACCAGCCTTACCTCAAGAAAAATTCAACATGTAAAAAAAGTAGTCTAGGGCAAAGGCATCCCGCGTTCATGTAGGATCGGGAGAAGAGCTACACTCCAAGGGGCGTGGGGTAAAAAATATATCCTAATGCAAGCATGAGTGACTGCTTCCCCAGTTCGAATCCATGATATATAAGTTACATGAATACAACTTTACCGTTACTCTAAATCCACGTAGCATACAAATTTATTTGAATGATGAAAGGATTATCCTTAAAACATTACACTGGAGCCTCCACAATAACACAAAATCATCTTTATAAGAGAAACGTCATAACTTCAGCTAAAGATAGGCTATATACCAAGTTAATTTATTATATTTTAGAAGAGTAACCTTACACCATATAGGGTGGTAATGGACGTGTCGAGTTGGATATGCGCGAATCGAAACGGATAACGTAAAAATAAATAAAATATCCGAACCGACCATATTTAATACAGATAAAAATGGTTAGCTGGCGGATAATGATCTGAATATGATCACTTTCGGGAGAATTCCAAGTCTCCCCCAACTTAAGTCTTTGCAAATATAAAAGTTAAACTCATTGATTATCCATTTTTTAACTGGATAACAGGGGTCTTGAAAGTGCAAGAGGGGGGTGGATTGACTAATTTTAATTTTATTCCTTACTAGTTGACTGGTTTTGCAATTAGTCGACTAGTTATGATAGAGAGATAACAATGCAACAGAATGTAAAGGCAGTAATAAATATGCAGGAATTAAAGACACCAGAATTTTATACTGGTTCGGATTCAATGTGAATCCTAGTCCAGCCCCCTTGGGTTGCAAGGGTGTTCTCTTTCAGTGAATGATGTTCTCGACTATACAATGATGGTGTGGTTTACACCAATGGCTAACTTTCAGTGACAATCGTTTTTCTTTGATACAATGCATCACCAATGGTTTTCTCTCTTTCTTCTCTAACTTGTAACACAACAGATCTTAAAGGAGCTACAATGTTTGTATGTAGTAGAACAAAGAGAGGGTAGTTGGTTCGATCAATGTATGTTGTTCTAAGGTACAAGAATGGGTTTAAATACTGTGGAGAAAGCTTGATTGCTGAAGAGATGTTGCCAACCCAAGAGATTTGATCCTTGGAAAGAAATTGATTCTTTCCAAGAATAAAGATATTCCGCAACGGCTAGGGTTGAGAAAGATGCGCTGGAGACTTCCTTTGATGGCGCCGAAATCCTCCTAAGATCTTGGTCTTTCCAGATTTAGCCGCAGGATTGATTTACTTCCAGATTCTTGATATCTTTGATTGATTGATCCCTTCAATCAATCCTCAATCTATTCTGTCAATCTTCATTTATTTACTCAGTTTTGGATGCAATCAACGATCATATTGGATTCAATCTACTCCGTCAATCTTTAGTAATTTCTTCAATCTTGGATGAGTCAGTGATCTTGTCCCTTCAATCTCGAGAGGTACCTACATACAACAGATATATTATTTGCATCATTGAAATCAGTTCTAACAATCTCTCCCTTTTTAATGATGACAAAATAATATATGTATAAACATTAGTTGACTTCCCTGTATTTTACCCCCCTCCCCCGGTAGGAGGCCATGATAGTCAACTGCTTCTGCTCCCCCTCAATAAGTGTTGTAGTAGACTCGATCATGCTCCCCATCGATAAGTGTTGTAGTCGACTCAATCGTCATGCTTACCTGTGTTATTACATACATATCCTTTTCTCCCCCTTTCTGACATCATCAAAGAGGGAATGCAACCGAAAATATGATTGATATCGTAAAGGAGTCGCAGGTATATAGTTAAGAAAAACAAAAAAAATTATCCATCGATTGGGCACCCAGTCCAAACACATCAGATAAAAAAAACAAAAAAGATTGTCTTAAACTTCCACATTAATGACGCAGAAAATATGTAAGAGTGTTGCAAATCGCCTCCTTCATCTGATCAAAGGTGGCAGTGGCTGAGATACTCATCCCATCGAACTTGTCATGAATCTCCTTGAATTCCTTGACAACATTTTCCCTTACACTGAGAACTGCAACTCGAATTTTAGATACATCAGATCCTGTCACCTTGGAGATGTCATGAATGTCACCAACAGTGGAGTGAGTGGCAGAGAGAAGATCCTTGATTTCAGCTAGTCGAGAGATAATGCTATGGAGTTTTTCAGAAAAATCTGGATCACTCTAGCTAGAAAGAGAAGAAGAAGGTTTGGATTTTGATTCGGTCAGAGCAAGCTTGACTTCACTCTCTTGTTTCTTAACGCATGACCCTTGAATGCACACATACCCCATACTCATAAAAGCTATGGAATTGTAAGATTTGGAAACCAGGATGGAGGGGTATTCATAGAGAGAAATATTGTGGGCTACCAGAATGTGGGTAATAGCCATGCCATAGGGTAGACTAGTGGGGTCTTCAGCACTCTCAATCATGAAGTTGATAACTCAGGAGGAAAACTTGATCTTGAGTTTAGTCACAAGGCAGTAAACGAAGAAGGTGTCCCTGAGAGAGAAAGTGGAGAAAGAACCGGTGCGAGGAAGAAGAGAGGTGGCAACAATATGGGCTAGAACATGGGTTTCGAAACTCACATCACTAAGACCTAACTGGTTAGGAAGGGAATCAGAGGGATACTCAGCAATACATTTTTTCGCTTGATCAAAGGAAATTTCAAAATCATCAGGATAAGAGTTTTTGAAAAGCATAGGAAAACCAGAACACTTACACTGAAAAATTGAATCAAACAATGCACAATCAAGGACAATACGTTTGCCTAGAACTAAGGACTCCAACCTATCAGGCTTATTAGAACGAAGATTTTCATAGAACATTCTTACCAGGGGTTCATAAACTTTGGGCACATGAATAGAGAAAAACTTAGACCATCCTTGATAGATGAAGAGATCTTTTACCTTACAATTTAGTGTTTCCATGTAATCAAGATTAAATATCTTCCCATGAGAAATAAGCTTGTCTTTCAAGGCGACAAAGAAATCTCTATTTGGAGAATCCTAGAAGTTTAGGTGAGACTCTAGAGTGCTGGAAAGATCGATTTTTGATTTCTTTGGAGTGAACGAAACAAGGGTTTCTTCCACGGGTCGTTTACCTAAAGATTTTTCTCCTAGAGGTTGAGAATGGTCAGATAAGTCAGCCTGAGAAGAGGCAAAACCTTCATATTGTTCGGACACTAGGTCTACTCGTTCAGGAGGTTGAGCAGGGGTTTTGGCTCTGGAAAGAGTTCTTTTTCTGGTAGAGGCAGAGGAATTCTTAGGGTGTTTGGCTATTGAATAGAATTTTGGATGAGAGGGTTTCTGAGATAAGTTTCTACACGAAAAAGATGATGGGGATTTAGAAGAGACTTAGGCATTAAAAAGGCATTTTTAGACGGTTGAGTACAGAAAAGGAAGGGTTGTTAGATGAGAAGATGCGATGATTGGATTTCCTTCTTTGAACTCTGCAACTGATATGAAAAGAGAGGAAATAAGAGGGAAATCGGAGGCGCAATAAATGATTACAAAAAGAAATAAGACATTAGGAACACATAAGTGAAACAATGACACATTAGTCCTAATTTTTATCGCTAATGCACACTATGCCAAGAAGTTCTCTTAATAAGAAAAATCTTTCTTCTAATAGGGGCTTAGTGAAGATATCAACTAATTGATCATTAGTTCCAACGTTATTTCTATATTTCCCTTAAGAACATGATCTCTAATGAAATGATGTTTGATATCTATATGCTTTGCTTTATAACGATGCACAAGATATTTTGAGAGACAAATAGCGCTAGAATTATCATAGAAAATTGGTATAGGTTTAAAAGAAAGTTAATAGTCACCGAGTTTATGAGACATCCAAAGTAGTTGGGCACATCATTGTCCAATGGAAATATATTCAGCTTTAGTCATGGATAATGCGACCGATTCTTGTTTCTTACTATTCCAAGACGCTAAAGCTTTGCCAAGTAGTTGACATGTTTCACTGGTACTTTTTCTGTCTTCCTTGTCACCTGCAAGATCAACATTTGAAAAACCTTCTAAATTGAAGGTGTTAGAGTGAGGATACCATAATCTATATGAAGTAGTTCCAATAAGATATCGAATGATTCTTTTGACTGCTGTCATATGAGATTCCTTTGGAGCTGACTGGAACCTGGCACATTTACACACACTAAACATGATATCTGGTCGACTAGCAGTTAAATAAAGAAGAGAACAAATCCTTCCTCGATACTTAGTTTCATCAACAGAGGTTCCATGTTCATCTTTATCAAGATTTGTTGAGGGACTCATAGAAGTGCTGATAGCTTTTGCATTTTCCATGCTAAACTTCTGAATCAGTTCCTTAGTGTACTTGGTTTGGCATATGAAATTCCCTTCTTCAGATTGTTGAATTTGTAATCCAAGGAAGAATGTTAGTTCTCCCATCATACTCATTTCGAACTCACTTTGCATAAGATCAGAAAATTCCTTGCATAGAAGAGGGTTAGTACTACCAAAGATAATATCATCAACATAAACTTGAATAATGAGATTACCTTCAGATGATCTTTTAATAAACAAAGTAGTATCTACTTTACCTCTCGTGAATCCATTATCAATGAGAAATGAGCTGAGTCATTCATACCATGCTCGTGGAGCTAGTTTTATCCCGTATAGAACTTTGGTCAGTTTAAACACGTGGTAGGGAAACTTTGAGTCCTCAAATACAGGAGGTTGTTTCACATAAACTTCTTCTTAGATGAACCCGTATAGGAATGCACTTTTAACATCCATATGGAACAATCTGAATCTTTTGAAAGAAGCATATGCAAGAAGAATTCTTATAGATTCCAGTCATGCTACAGGAGCAAAAGTTTCGTCATAGTCTACTCTTTCTTGCTATGAGTAACTTGAGCGACTAGTCTAGCTTTGTTTCTGATAACTTTTCCTTCTTTATTCAGCTTGTTTCTGAAAACCCATTTTGTTCCTATAACTAGAGCGTTTGGTGGTTTGGGTGTCAGTTTCCATACTTGATTTTTATCAAATTGATCAAGTTCTTCCTGCATTGCTTGCACCCAGCTTGAGTCTTTTAAGGCTTCTTCAATTTTCTTCGGCTCAATTTGAGATATCAAGGCTATGTTTGCTTTCTTTTAGAGAGCTCCTCTTGTTCTCATTCTTTCGTATCTCCAATGATGAATTTTTGAGGATACTCTAGTTCACTCCTCCATTCATTTGGACGAACAATAGGAGAAGCTGACTCTTTTGGTTCTTCTGGTTGACTATTACTGATAACAATAGTCGACACTTCCATGTTGGAAGATTTACTAGTTGACTCTTGATATTTCTGTATTTACTCATCATCACCTGCAATGAATTCTTTCTCGTCCCGAGTGTTATTCTCATAAAAAACAACATGTATTGATTCTTTTACGCACAAGGTGCGTTTATTATAAGCTCTAAAAGATATATTGTTCAAAGAGTAACCTAGAATAATACCCAAATCACTTCTTGGATCAAATTTTCCAAGATTTTCCTTACCATTGTTGTGAATGAAGCACTTTCTTCCAAAAGGATGAAAATAACTGACGTTTGGACATTTACCTTTCCATAGTTCATACGAAGTTTTCTTCAGGATAGGTCTAATGAGGCATCAATTCAGAATGTGACAAGTAGTATTTACACCTTCTGCCCAGAAGTGATTTGGCAATGAATGTTCTAGTAGCATGGTTCTGGCCATATCCTGTAGAGTTTTGTTTTTCCTTTCAACCACTCCATTTTGTTGAGGCGATCTTGGTGCAGAGAAATTGTGAGTATATCCTTGATCATTGCAGAAATCTTCAAATGCTCGACTTTCAAATTCTCCTCTATGATCACTTTGCACGGTAGTAATAAGAAATCCTTTTTCTCTCTCAACTATTTTACAGAAAATCTCGAAATTTTTCAAGGCTTCATCTTTATGAGATAGAAAGATCACCCAAGTAAAACGTGAGTAATCATCAACAATAACAAAAGCATATCTTTTAACTCCAATCCTAGAAATTCTAATAGGTCCAAACTTATCCATATGCAGTAATTGTAAAGGCTTTGAAGTAGAAGCAATATCTTTGCTTTTGAATGAATTTCTGGTTTGCTTACCAATTTGACATGCATCACACACATGATTTCTAGAAAAATTCAGTTTGGATAAGCCAATAACTAATTCTTGTTTGAAAAGTTTTTCTATCAAATTCATGCTTGCATGACCAAGTTACTTATGCCATAGCCAAGGATCATCAGAAATAGAAGTTAAGCAAATGTGACCATCTATACTTTCAAAACCATCAAGAATATAAACATTTCCATACCTTTTACCTGGGAGGATTATTTTACCTGATTTGTCCTCGATGGCACAACCTGTTTTCTTAAATTTTACCTCATATCAGAGTCACATAGTTGACTTATACTTAGGAGATTTTAGTTAAGTCTATCCATGAGATAAACATCAGTGATATCGCAATTGTTGTTGAAAGGAACTGTTCCGGTACCAACTATCTTCCCTTTTAAGTCAGCACCAAATTTCACATTTCCTCCATCAATTTTTGTAACTTTTTAAAACAAATTCTTGTATCCTATCATGTGACTCGAACACGCACTATCCAAATACCATTTTCCTTTGCGACTCCTTCTGTGGTATTCCTGCAAAACATGATGTTTATCTTTTCTTAGGTACCCAAGTTTGCTTGGGTCTTTTCGGGTTAGAATTACTAGAGTCAGGATTATTTTTGTGTCTCCAAACCCATCCTGACATATTTGATTTACGAAAGCGACAAAAGAAATATTTATGTCCACTCTTATTATAGTAGTGACATTTGGGACTTGATATAGTTTTCGAGTCCCTACTTGAGTCAGAATTAGTTGACTCTGTTCGGGTTGGTCCTTCTTTAGTCGACTTGTAAGACGTCTGACTGGACCTAGTGGAACTGTGACTGGTGGATTTGCGCATGCGGTTAAGCTGCACAAAAAATCCATCATACTCATCCTGAAGTACATATTGTTCAATTTCGCATACTTCAAGTTTGAGTTTCCAGTATCTTATTTCTCTATTGAGTCTTTTTATTTCATCAAACAGTTTTTGTGACTCTTTTAGAGTAAGATAAAAAATATCATGCAATTCATTACATCTATCACAGTTATAGGGTCTTACCTCGCTTGTTTCACCTCGTGCCATGAGACATTTCATTTTCATCTTTTTCATCATCGTCTGAATCGTCCTCATCTGTCCAGCATCTAGAGATTTTCTTCATATCATTTTCTAGGATCGTCATAAAACATAAGTTGGCTATTTTCTCATGTTCCGAACTATCTTCATCACTCCAGCTTCCGAATGATTTGTTCTTGTTTAATCCTCTAGTTACTTTTCTTTTAAGTTCAGGACATTCAACTTGAACATGTCCAAATCTTCCGCATTTATAGCATTTTCCATTATTTTTGACTTGTTCACTATATTGCATGGTTCATCTGGATGGGAACCTGCCTTTCTTGGTGTTTCTGTATCTTCTCATTAGTCCGTCCATGTTTCTTGATACTAAATCAATTTCTTCTTTAAGAGCTTCAGGATCATCATCAACGCCGCTTTCTGCTCTATCAGTTGTAGCTTTGAAAGCTACAGTCTTCTTCTTTTCTTCTTGAGTAGTTTTCTTGAGGTAGTCTTTTCAAAGGCTATGAGTTCTCCTCGAAGTTCGTCATATGAATTTTGTTCAGATCTTGAGATTCAAGTGTGACGACATTTGTCTGCCAAGTAGTTGGTAGACTTCTCAGAATTTTCCTAACTTGATCATCACTGGAGTATGGCTTGCCAAATGCTTTTAGATCGCTTATAATTTTGCTGAATCTGGCAAACATTTCTTCAATGGATTCTCCTTCCTTCATGTGGAAGAGTTCGTAGTCGTGCACTAACATATTGATGTGAGTTTCTTTCACCTTGCTCGTTCCTTTATAAGTAACATCGAGTTTATCCCACATTTCCTTGGACATGTCACAATTGGAGATCTTCTCATATTCTTTACCACTAATAGCATTGTAAAGCAGATTTCTTGCTTTTGCATTAACTTGCACAACCATCATTTATTCTTCAGTGTATGTATCAATATCTTCAAGATCAACGGGGGGTTGAGCAGCTGCATCAACAGGTAGTGGGTAGTTTCCCTTATTGATGACTCCCCATACCTTGACATAATAGGATTTTGCGTAAATTTTCATACGCGCTTTCCAGTGAGAGAAGTGTTGACCGTTGAAGTATGGTGGCTTCACTTGTGATGTTCCTTTCTGGAAAAGTGCTCCAACAATGATTTTATTTACCACGATCTTTTCCCAAAAGCTGTTAAGCAAAGAAAAAATGTGAGCTAGGCTCTGATACCAATTGAAAGTGCAAGAGGGGGGGCGGGGGTGAATTGACTAATTTTAATTTTATTCCTTATTAGTTGACTGGTTTTGCAATTAGTCGACTAGTTATAATAGAGAGATAATGATGCAACAGAATGTAAAGGCAGTAATAAATATGCAGCAATTAAAGACACCCGAATTTTATACTGGTTCGAATTTAATGTGAATCCTAGTCCAGTCCCCTTGGGTTGCAAGGGTGTTCTCTTCCAGTGAATGATGTTCTCCAGTATACAATGATGGTGTGGCTTACACTAATGGCTAACTTTCAGTGAAACTCGTTTCTCTTTGATACAATGCCTCACAAGTGATTTTCTCTCTTTCTTCTCTAACTTGTTACACCACAGATCTTAAAGGAGCTACAATGTTTGTATGTAGTAGAACAAAGAGAGGGTAGTTGGTTCGATCAAAGTATGGTATTCTAAGGTACAAGAATGGGTTTAAATACTGTGGAGAAAGCTTGATTGCTGAAAAGATGTTGCCAACCCAAGAGATTTGATCCTTGGAAAGAAATTGATTCTTTCCAAGAATAAAGATATTCAGCAACGGCTAGGGCTGAGAAAAATGCGTAGAAGACTTCCTTTGATGGCGCCGAAATCCTCCTAGGATCTTGGTGTTTCCAGATTTAGCTGCAAGATTGATTTACTTCAAGATTCTTGATATCTTTGATTGATTGATCCCTTCAATCTATCTTCAATCTATTCCGTCAATCTTCACTTATTTCCTCAGTTTTTGATGAAATCAACGATCATATTGGATTCAATCTATTCCGTCAATCTTCAGTAATTTCTTCAATCTTGGACGCGTCAGTGATCTTCTCCCTTCAATCTCGAGAGGTACCTACATACAACAGATATATTATTTGCGTCATTAAAATCAGTTCTAACACGTCTTCCCCAGATTTGATCTATTTTTAAAAAGTCCATTATCCAACCTATTTTTAGTGGATAATATGAATGTATAATTGTTTTATTTGATCCATTTTGCCCCCACAAAGCATATAAGCAAGGGATACATTGTAATTATCAACAAATTCTTGTAGAGCTTTGTTTACCTCCTACACTATGCTAGAAGCTACTTTTTAAGAAAACAAGACTATTCGTTTTTCAAGTACTGCTGCAGCAAACACAAGTTATCTGGTGCCCTTTGAAATTAATCCGTGATGTGCAATATCTATCTTTTTGAACTGAGTATTTTCACTATAAGTTCAGTAGACCACAAGATGGAAACACATAAATAAAACCAAGATGACTAAAACTAGTTTCATTAGAAACCAATTTCTTAATATTCTAAAGTCCCCTATTCTTCCTCCTATCAACTAAGCAATTATGTAAAATGCATGAAGCTAACACCATTTCCGCTTGATGTTTAAGATTCCCAAAATGGTTAATTATCAATCACATGAAACCGGCTTTCGAGAACAATAAAAGCACGTTCGGTAATTGTTGTTGGCCCAAGTGAAGGATAGTTTTGAAGATTGAACTCAGGCATGAACCAAGTTCATCCCCGGTGTACGTAGACATCACTGTACACGAGAAAATTTGAGCATGTGGGATGCTCGTGAAGGAGATAAACTTAATTTGGCACAATTAATATATCCTGATCAAAAAGGTTGCATAATTGATAAGGAGAAGGACTCCTTACTCAAAGAGAACATTATCCAAGATAAGGAAGGAGTTAGGAGTTGAGATCAACTAGAACTCTTCCACCAAGGAAGAGTACCATCAGAACTCTAGTTAATTCTTCATCTACTAACTCTATATATTGCAGGGTGTTCTCACTATACAAGTATGCACAAACGTTGATTAAACAGGAATTGAGAGCAAAATATCAAGGCATTTTGCAAGCAATTCGTGTGTGATTCAAGTGTGAAACCTAAAGCTACTTGAACCAAATAGAAGAACCAGTTCCAAGTGCCTGTCTTTTATTCTAATTCAATTGTAGTAGGTGTTTTCATATTGTACCTTTCAGCTTTATCTAGATGCAATTGTAATAGGTACTCAGAGTATTCAAGTTAGAGTTAACTTGAAGTTGTCGCAACAGTTAGAGGTTGTTTGCTACAAGGGATTAGAGTTAGTCCTAGGTTTACAACAATATTTTTGTAAATGCAATTTTTGGCTGAGTGATTTAGTGAAGAGTTTGGGAACAAGTAAAATCTGAAAACCTAAAACTGAAATTAGGAACAAGTAAAAAGAGAGCTGATTGCACACAACTCACTCTAGAGGAAATTAAAGGTAAATTGAAAGATGAGTTGTATCAGAAGGATGAGTAGGTAAGAGTCTCGAAGGAGGATCTAGGCAAGGTCAATCATGAACTAGACAAAACCTGTGAATGGAACAGGTCCTCCAATGCTCTTTCATGGCTACAGGAACATCATAGTAATAATAGAATAGGACTTGGCTTTGGGAATCAGCAACCCAAGTGGGATCCCAAAAGCAAGTACCTCACTCTTCCTGAGAACAAGATTTGTACTCACTGTGGTAAAACAAGTCACTATAAAAGTTAATGCAAAAGAAAAGGCAAGCCAAAAGAACAAAAAAATTGTTCAAGAAAAGAATTGGCTACCAAGTTAGGCTAAGAAGAATTTAATTCATCATTTTGCCTATAGAAAGGGACCTAAACTAGTTTGGGTTCCTAATACTAACCCCTGATTTCCTTTATGCAGGTTCAAGTGAAGGGGAGAAGCCAAATATGGTACATGGATAGTGGCTGCTCAAATCACATGACAAGAAGGAAGGTCCACTCTCTTTCACTTGAGGACCTCAAAGGAAGTAATGTCTCATTTGGAAATAGGGAAAAAGGTGAGATCATTGGGGTTGGTAAGGTAGGTAAGACTGACTCTTACTCTATTGAGTATGTCTACTTGATAGAAGGCTTAAAATACAGTCTAATTAGTGTATCAAAACTTTGTGATAGAGGTAACTTGATAGCATTCAACTCTACTAAATGTTTTGTGGTTAATCTTACCACTGACAATATTGTTTTGCAGGGAAAATGAGTGAACAATATATACATTGTAGATCTGTCCACACTTTCTAGAAATGAACTCACTTGCTTAAGTGTGTTAGACAATGATCCCCTCCTTTGGCATAAGAGACTTGGACATGCAAGTCTGAGTCAACTCAACAAATTATTCTCCAAGGATTTGGTGATAGGACTGCCTAACATTAAGTTCAAGGAAAACAAAGTTTGTGAGGCTTGCGCAAAGGGTAAGTAGGTAAGATCCTCTTTTAAATGCAAGAAAGTGGTAAGTACCACCAGAATGATATAACCGGTCCATATGGATCTCTATGATCCAATGAGAACATTAAGATGAGGTGGTAAAAGATATATGATGATGCTTGTTGATGATTACTCTAGGTTTACTTGGACATTGTTTTTAACATCTAACGATGAAACATTTGACATGTTCACTTCTTTTGTTAGAAAAACTCATAAACAACTAGGCAATCAACTTTCATAAATTAGGTCTGATCATGACACTAAATTTGCAAAATGCTAAATTTGCTGAATTTTGTGATGAGCATGGCAATAGATCATAATTTTTCTGCTTCTCGAAGTCCACACCAGAATAGAGTAGTTGAAAGAAAGAATAGATCACTTGAAGATATGGCTAGGACTATGCTTCTTTCTAGTAAACTTCCCTATAGCTTCTGGGCAGAAGCTGTAAATACTGCATGCTACATCATAAATAACTACATGACTAAACCTCTTGTAGAGAAGACTCACTATGAGTTACTTAAAGGAAGAAAACCAAATATATCACATCTTAGGGCATTTGGATGAAAGTGCTTTGTTCACAACAATGGTAAAGACTTCCTAGGCAAGTTTGATCGCAGAAGTGACGAGGGAGTATTGTTCACACAGTAAAGCTTATAAGGTCTATAAGGGATCGGATGATGATGAAGTTATATGACCAATGGCTTTAGTGCCCTTAGGTGACGATGATGAGCCCATTGCCGCAACTGGTGGGCATCCTGAGGAGGCACCCTCCGACTCGCAGACAGTTCTTTCTTTCCACCTTACTCTATTTTTAATTTATTATGCATCGGGGACTATGCATTTTTTAAATGTGGGGTGGGGAATGCTCCTTAAATTGTAATTGTATAATTTATTTTTGTTAGTGTTAGTGTTATTGTTTGTTTTCTCTATTACCTTTTTTATTAGTTTAAGACTAACATAGTATAATTAGCTAGGTTATAAATAAATAAAATAAAAGAAAAAAAATCAGAAAAAGTTTGGACTTTTCCTGACGATGGATCTGTTGGACAATTTTTTTGAGAGATTAAAGTCCGATTAAAAAATACCAAAAAGAATTTCTTTTGTTTTTTAGGTAGTTAGGTAGTATCCCTTTGTTTTTTTCCGACACCAGTTCTTTTCCAAGGGTGTAGCTCGAACCGGGTATTCTAATTTAGTTTGTTTTCTTAGGAGTAAGATATGGGAGAAAACTGAGATTGCTCTGAGGTACCTATTGACATGTTTGGTGTTGTCAAGTTAAATTATGGCATGCACTCTATCTTCCTGCATATATGATTTGAATTGTAATGTCCAAGTAAATTAAATAGCCTACTCTTTGACGTCGTTTTCTCAATTTATTGACTTGTATGCCACCTAGTGCATTGTTTCTTAAAAATTCTCAACTTGCTATGCTTGCTTGAGTTGAGAGTCGCACAGAACTGTCTTGAGTGAATCAAGTGCCACGTGTGTGTAAGGATTGTTGATATTCTGTGCTTTCCTGTGTAGTCTAGAACTTGCCCGGTGTGCTAATCAACGTGAAATCATTAAGATGTGCTAGTCTAGGAGATAATGTAGGCGTTTCTTGCTTGACCATGAAGGTGCTTTTCACTGACAAATAAAATATTCCTGTTGATAGCCCCTTTGAGCCTATAGATCGTTTCCTTGGCAACTACAGTACAAGTCGTACGCCTAGTTTGTTCTTAATTCGAGATTGTTGAACCTTTACCTCCTAAGGCACTTAGTCGCTAAAAGAACAAAAGGTGAGAGATTAGGTAGTGGATTTTGAGTGGAACCATGGAAGAACCCTTAAAGTGCACTAAAATTGTGAATAAAGGTCACTAGCTTATGAACTTCAGTGTATGGAGTGTGTGAAAAAAAAAAGAAAAAAAAAAAAAAGAGGAAAAATTCTGCAAAAAAAAAGCAAATAAAAGTTCAAGTGATGCAGAAAGACACACACATCCTAATCCTTCTCACTCGTGCTAGTGAAACCAGAAAGCTGCTTAATGGAAAAGAGGGCTATGTTAGTTATGATGTATGACAAGTGAATGGGTTGAAAAGCAATTGCGCTTGAATTGTGAGTGTAGTGTATTAAAGTGCTTAGGAGGGTTAGTCACTATTCCCAAATGTATCCTACCCGTCCCTTAGCCTACATCACAACCTTAAATTCCTAATTGATCCTAGATTTGGCTAGCTTAGATCAGTAGAGATGTACACTACGGGCAAGCTTATGGCACGACCACATGATGGACATGAATTCTTTGTGAGAGTGAGTGAATGGTGCTCAATTGTGTGATGTCCTTAATTTGTGTTCAATGACATATTTGAATGTGTGGACTACTTTTATATTCACTCTTTTGCTTGTGGTGAGGGCACTTGATCTCATGACGAATTTGTGATGTTGTACACTTTCTTGTGTTGGGTGATTGTGTGAGTTGAGGATGCTTAGTGGTAACGAGTCGTCTCTTGAGATAAGGTGGTTGTGGAGAGGTTTCTTTAGTTGATTGAGTTGGTTGAATAACATTGAGTACACTTGGGCTATTTAAACACGGAAAGAATGTGAAATTTATATGTTCATACTTAAGTGCCGATATCAATCATAGTCAAAAGGTAGGATGTTTGATTGAATTAATTGGAAAGTGCTCTTTCATAGTGATAAGTATGTTTTGGGGGTGTTAATATAGTTCCATTGCTCGAGGACAAGCAAGAGTCTAAGTGTGTGATGTTGATAATCGGCTTAATGTATGCATATTTTGATATATATCGCCTCACATTTTGCTCATGTCTCGACGATTTAAGATGTTTAATATGATTATTTGTGCTAATTTGTGGTATTTCTATGTGTAATGATCATTCTAATGGAATTTGGGACGAAAGAGCAAGAATTGGAGCACAATCGGGACAAAAAGGCAAAAATTGGAATTTGAGTGCCACTGGCAGCATGGGGCGCTGCCTGTGGCGCAATTTACAGCAGGTTTAAAATTTGAGCGCTAGAGCCAGCACCCCCATGCTGCCTAGATGCTAAAGACGGGAAAGTGGCCCTTTTCGACTAAGACTCGGCTATTTTGACCCCTAGACGCCCCAATTCATATAAAAGCCAACCTAAACCTATTTTGCAGAGGAGGACGTGATTTTGAGAGAAGAACAAAAGGACGAAACACTCGGGAGCACGGATTTGAGAAATTCATCCTTTTTTCCTCTTGTATTTATTAATTTTATGTTTGATTGTATGAACATGAGTGGCTAAGAACCCTATTGTTCTATGGGTGATACATGAATGTTGGTGTTTGAAGTTTATTTTGACGAAGTTAATTTTATAATATTGGGTTGTTTATTTAATTTTGTTTTTAATTATTTTTCCGAGTAGCTAACAGTGAAATGCTATCTACGAATCTAGAGTTGAAATCGAAAGTGGGAATTCTAGTTTGCATATAGAATAAAATAGAGCTGGTTCTTGAACCCGGGCATCGGGGAATGGAATCGCGGTTAGGATAGAAATATACCTAATTGTCTTGCTTGGTTAAAATATAGGAAGTGTTAATGCATTCTTGCTAATCTTAATTCCATAGACATAAATGCATTAAGTTAGCTTGAATAAGCACGACAGATTCTTATGATAATATCAACTCTGTCAATCAACAATCCAGATAAATCAATTAGTCATTTTATGCTAAGAACGCAACACGGTTGTTATCTAACATGTGACCCTGGAATATTATCTCCTACTGATTGTTATCCGAAATTGCTTAATTGTTTTGGTTGATTTCTCGTTTATTCATTGCTTGATAGTTTTAGGTAGTAAATTAGTAAATTATATATTTTGTGAGAAAACTTCGATAAGTTATTTGAGTTTGAATCAACCAAAAGTTAATCATAAGTCTTCGTGGGAATGATACTGTACTCATTACACTATTACATGACGACCACGTATACTTGCGTGAGTGTGTTTGGAGGAGGCCCACTTGGCCTATTCGGAGGCTCAAAGGGGTGTATGCCCTGCATGTAAGAACAAGATCCATTTGTTCTGCTTTTTTAAACAGCTGATTCGTGGTGGTTTTAAATAAGAAAATAAATGACTTTGGAGTTGGGTTTTTGAGTGAGCGTAAGAGGTCGTTTTTTGGTGGAAGAAAGCAGTTAGTCTTTGGTGGTTTGGGGGTCATTTTTGTACTGATTTACAACTGTTTTTGGGGTGTTTTTAGTGGATGTTTAAGTTACGTTTTGGAGCAGTTTAGAGGGGATTCATGGATGGTTTTAGAGGTGTTTCAATGGTGGTTGTGAGGTTGGGTATTTTTTGGGAGACGAAACGGGAAAAGTCAGAGCTTTTTTGCAGGAAGAAATAGAGGTCGTTTTTTTGTGTTCTCTCCAATCCGTTCTGTTTTCTGCCTTGTGAGTGTATAAATAATACTCCATTCGTTTCAAATTAGACAAGGTACTTTCCTTTTTAGTCTATTCCAAAATAAATGACATATTTTTAAATTTGGAAGTAATTCAACTTTAAACTCTTTATTGTACCCATTTTACCGTAATAAGATTTTTATAACCATACAAATGACATGACCCCACAAAGCTTTTACTCCTTAAGTGTCATGACCCGAAATTTCAGTCGTTGGGATCGTGATGACGCCTAACATCACACTTGCCAGGCAAGCCAACGTTAGAGATTATTTAGCCATTTATTTCCATCTTTAGTAATTATAAATAAACAGGCAAAATAAAGCAAAATAACTGTAAAGATGTATAGATATCGATGTCATTACATACTACTTCTACCCAGAAATCCGGTGTCACAATTCATGAAATATGATTTTCTGCAAACATCTGTCTCAAATAAATTACAACTATTTTTGGGAGTAAAGAAAATAGTAATATAGAGATGTAGAAGGAGACGTCAGGGCCTGCGAACGCCAGCAGGACTACCTTGGGTCTCCAAACTGTGTAACCTGAGCTAATCTCTCGATCAATTACTACGTTCTCCAAAATCTGCACAGGAAGTGCAGAGTGCAGTATTAGTACAACCGACCTCATGTACTGGTAACTGCTGAGCCTAACCTCGACGAAGGAGTGATGAGGCTACGACGGGACATCCATAATATATAAGCTACAGACAATAAATAATAAGGCAGAAAAGGAGAACAATCTAATTTAAAAGCAGTAAATTGCAGAAATAAATACATAACTCCAGTGTCTTATCAATATCCAGCTATAACCAATCCTTATGCGAATGTAAAACTATAAAATAACTTATACAGTCGGAGAAAAATACATAAACACATATATTGATGCAACGCGCATCCCGATCCCACCAGACAACACAAAATCCTCCTTATTCCTTTGTAATGATATTAATAACAGTAACATATATATATATATATATATATATATATATATATATATATATATATATATATATATATATTACGGCGCACAATCTGATCCCACCATATATCAATATCAATATGATAGTTCACCCTTATTACTCCATATTAATCCATCCTTATTCCTCCTCATCAACCCTCTCTTACTCCTCCTGTTGCGGCGTGCAACCCGATCCTACCGAATCATAATAAATTACACATAGTTTACAGAACATTCATAAAATTCACACAAGGCCCTTACCAACACTTAAAATTAGAAGAACGCAGCTGGGAGCCGTATAATCAATAAAACTCTATAAAATTTATTCTACTCAACGAGACCAAACATGGATATCACAAAAATGCCAACAAGAACAACTTAAGACAATAACGGGGAACAATAATTCTATGGGGTAACAAATATCTTCAAAAAGGGAGCACATTATCTAAGAGGTAACAATTAGGCATGGAATTATAATTAAACATGTAAGAAGTAAAGCAGGGGAGAAACAATATAAAGATCACGGAAAGAAATAGGTAAAACAGGTAAATTGGTGGTGCATAGGTACACGTCACCTCACGTGTACGCTGCTCACATTATTTATCACATAGCATATAAGGCAAAGGTTCCTAAACCCTCAAGTCAAGGTTAGACACAACACTTAGCTCGATATACAGGCCTCTCACTGCTCAAGTACCACTTTTCCTCTAGATTCCACCTCCAACCCACTCGTATCTAGCCATAATTAACTTAATAACATCAAATATTGCTAAAGAAATCAGTTTCAATACATAAAAAAAAAATTCCAACATTTTTCCCAAAAAGTCAAAAAATCGACCCCGGACCAGCTTGGTCAAAACTCGAGGTTTGGGAAAAAACACATTCACCCATTCATCCCCAAGACCGAATACGTAATTAGTTCCGGAATCCGACCCCAAATCGAGGTCTAAATCCCCAATTTGCAAAACCCCCAATTCTCCCAAAATCCCTAATTTCTACCATGAAAGAACAAGATTTAGGACTAGGTATTTAACGAGTGATGATGGAAATTGAAAGAAATGAGTTAAAGAGTGCAAACCTATGATTTTGTATTGATTTCCCCTCTTCAAAAATCTCCCTAGGTCGAGTTCTAATGAAAGACATGTGAAACATTTAAAAATTTCCATTTTTGGTATGTTTTTAATTCACTAGGCAGGTCTTCCCCGCGTTCGCGAAGCACACCAGCCTGAAGGGCTTTCGCGTTCGCGAAGAGTTGCACGCGTTCGCAATGGTCTGTCCCCCCTAACCTTCGCGTTCGCGAGCCTTGGTACGTGTTCGCGTAAAACAACTCAATAATTCCCAACCCACCTCCAATACACTACGCGTTCGTGTCTAGCCGGTCACATTCGCGAAGAGCAGACCCCCCAGTGCTCCGCATTCTCGAACATAACCTTGCGTCCGCGTAGAACAAACCATCCCCCAACCCAGCTTACACTACGCGTTCGCGTGAGAGCCTTTCCGAACACGAAGAAGGAAATTCCCTACCAGCCTAGTTCTCCTTTGCGATCGCGAGAGTGACTACATGATCGCGAAGAACAATAGTTCAGACACTAGATACAACAATTACACCAGATTGTTTCCAAGTCCAAAACATCCCGTAGCCTATCCGAAACTCAGCTGAGCCCTTGGGGCTCCAAACCAATCATGCTCACTAGCCTAAAGAAATCATATAGACTTGGTCGTGCGATTAAATCGCCAAAATAACACCTAGAACTACGAATTTAGCACTAAACGTATGAAATTCTCAAGAACACTTTAAAATTCCTATTTTCTCAACCTGACGTCCGAATCACATCAAATTAGTTCCATTTCTCAAAAAATTCACAGATAAGGTATAAATATCATAACAGACTTGTACGCGGCTAACCAAAATATGAACCGGATTCCAACAAGATCAAACATTAACCATTTTCTTAGCATTAGATGTTCTGTCTTTAAATTTTCAACAAAAAATCATATCTCAAGCTAGGAACCTCAGAATTCGATTTCGGGCATACGCCCAGGTCCCATATTACACTACAGACCCACAACGAGCGTCAATATACGGGTCCGGGTCTGTTTACTCAAAACGTTGACCGAAGTCAATTAAAATTAACTTTTTAGGTAAAAAATTATTATTTTCATCATTTCCAACATAAGTGCTTTTCGGAATCACGCCCAGACTATGCACGCAAATCAAGGAGGGTAAAACTGATACTTTTAAGGCTAAAGAGCGCAAATTTGATTTCTAAAACATAAGATGTCCCAAAGGGTCATCACATTTTGTTTTTAACATCACAAATTTCAAAAATCTTTTTTTTGAACTCTGTGCCGAGTCAAACTACCTTATTTAAATTAAAACGGAGGGAGTAATACAAATAAAGAAAGGATGAGTGTAGGAAGATGGTGATGGACAAGGCAACAGTGAAAGTTGAATGAGATATGACAAGTGAAGTGTAGTGAGTGGAGATGGACAATGATTAGAATTTTATCCATAATTAAAATAAAGTCTTTTGATTTCTATGTGCTAGTAGACTGTTAAAAATACTATGTATTCTCTAATAAAGCCAAGTGAAAAACATAAGGGCTAAAATTTTAAAATTACGCATAGAAAATATTAAGCACAAAAAAAACTCGAGTGTAACAAAAAATTAGGTGCTCACAGCATGCCTTGCTTGAAAATATGAAGAGTTTTCAATCAAAGAAATTAAAAAGAGTGACTTATTTTTTACCAAACTGTTGTTCCAAAGGAAAATAAAAAGGAAAGTGAGTGACCGAGTTTTAATTTTAGATAGCCTACATATTCCGGGACATAAAGGAATCAGGTTACCTGTAGTTGAAGAAAAGTGATGGAATGATGAGTTGGAGATCGAGTGAGATTCCGTCTAGGCTCTGGTATGCGGTCCGGTTTATTACATCAAAATGAAAAGAAAATTATATTTAAATAAAAAAAGAAAAATACATGACCATATCTGTTCTTTGTACCTTGTGTCACGTATCTTCACTTGAGATCTCGTAAACCCGCATTGGAAGGTGGGCACCTTGAATTTGAAGCCCGCATTTGATGGCGGGTGCCTTGAATTTGAGGCTTGTTGACCCGCATTAGACGGTGGGTGCTTCAAGCTTGGAGATTGGTTCTTGAAGATTGAGCTTGATCTTGAATTGAGACATGGATTGGGTCTTGGATGCTCTGTTCTTGATCAGAAGGCGATAAAGATGGATTTGAGATGCTGATTGATGTGTGCATCACGTCAAAGCTTGACCCCAACTATCTTTGTGTTTGAACAACCTTCTTTTTCCGATAAGATTTTGGAACTTCATTGTTGGACATACCTGCACGACATCATAAACAACAAAATGAGCACATTTTCCTCCCCTCAATCTGTACTCGAAAAACTTTGTGAGTTATTAGCAAAAAGCTGTAAACTAGTTTTTTCTTTATTTATTAAGAGCAAAGAAAGCATCCAGGAGTGGTGTACCCTTAAAATACGACAAGGGAATGGTGTACCTTATGTCAAAAGAAAGGCACAACTAGAGATTGGTGTACCTTACGTTCAGAACAGCCGCTTGGGAATGGTGTACCTTATGCTAACATGGACCAAAAAGAATTTTTATTGTGTTCTTTTTGTGTGTTTTCTATTTATTTTTTTGTTTTGAGAAAATTATTTTTTAAACAATTTCTCCAACGCTTATTTTCCGAGGGCATGAAAAATTGAATTTTTTTAAATCCAGACTTCTTCCTTTTTCATTATCCTAAGAAAATATTCATCAGACTAGGGCTTTTTATCTTAAGAGAAAGATTCATCCGACTAAGACTTTTGACTAGGAAAAAATTCATTAGACTAGGATTTTGTAATGACCCGATCGGTCATTTGAGCTTTAGCATTCCATTCGGTGGTTTGAGACTTTGAGTAGCTTCATACTATATATGTCATGAATTGCGTGTATGGTTGGTTTCGGTTTTCAAGCGGTTCAGGATTGATTTGGAAGGATGATTCTCGTTTTAGAAGCTTTAAGTTGGAAGAGTTGATCAAGGTTTGACTTTTGGGTGACCAAACTTGAAACCGTGTTTTAATTTGTATGGTGATTTTTGATATATCCACAAAGTTTGGTTAAATCCGATGAGTTTTGGATAAGTTTGGGTTGTATGGTGATTGTTTTCGGTTTCAACGTCAATTTGAGCATAAAGGTTACTAAATTTAGCAAACGGCCTTTGATTCGTGTTTCGACTACACCATTATATTCGTATCATAATTTTGGAACTATAGCAACTGAAACCATCAAGTTTCGACATCGCCTGAGGAGTTTATGATCATTTTACTAAGAATTGGGCTGCAAGAGTTTTCATATTAGTTATGAAATTACCACTGCATTCACATTTAAAAATCGTTACTATTTTTAAATATTAAAACCAACATATCTCCTTCATTATAAGGTCAAATTGAGTGATTCAAAAGCCTAACTTGACTGGAATTTCATGAGGAACCCATTGGAGGCATCAAAAGTGAGTTTCAGGATTGATTTGGCATAAGAAATGAGACAGAACATTTGGTCAGTTTGGCTATTAATGTTGTTGGAGTTTTTCTCATCTTGAAAGTTTGGGATTGGGAGAATTCAAGGATGTTCTTCAAGTTTCTTCTATGGGGTAAGGTATAAACCATAACCTAAGTATTTCTCTTTGATTCATTCACTTGGTTTAAGGTTTAATCCATAATTTTAATTGAAAACCCATTTAATTGTTTAAATCAAGACCTAAGGTTATATCCTAAATTTTAAAAATAGAAGATGAGCTAGATGCATTTATTTCTTGATTCCTTTTGGGGGTTTTGTTCTCATATATTAGGAGAACAACATACTTGATTTTGGTAAATTTTGGTGGAGTATTTCGGAGATACAAGATCCAACTAGTGTGGGTTGGACTCTTGGGTTATTAACACCTAAGAGAGACATTTTAGCGAATTGGTTAAGCTATCAGACTTTGATTGAGTCAGATTTGGTTCGTGTGAGCTTTTATTGGTTCGGGCTTTGCTTGGGTAAGCTTGGATTTGGAATGCAAGGCAAGCCCGACGTTGACTTCTGTTGATTTTTGAAAAAAAAATATAAAGATAATAGATTTATTTAACGTAAATGGTTTCTGTTATATTGTTTGATGTTATTAAGTCAATTTTTTGGTTAGATTTGACCTGCGTAGAGGCAAATTTTAGGGGAAAAGTTCGCAGGGTTTAATTGGCTTAGTTGAGGTAAGTATCTTGTCTAACTTTGTGTGGGGGAAACAACCCCTTAGGATTTGGGTTAGTTGCGCTATTTTTGTTATGTAAAGCTATGTACGCAAGGTGATGAGTGGGTACATGGGCTATATATGTTATTTGACCGGTTTAGATTTTCTATACTCCTTTCATTCCTTTAATTGAATTGTCAACACATGTTATATCTCACATTGTTAATCTACTCTTACATGCTCTATTTGACGTTGTTAGCACTTCGTGCTTATTTGCTACTTTCCCTAACTGTTTTACTTGCATACCTTAATTGTCAAGTTCTTTATTTGTTTAAAAAAAATATTTGTTGTATTCCTTTGATAATTACGTGGTTCATTTATTGCCTTGCACTCATACCCTTTGATTGTAGAAATTCTTGTTAATTGATTTATTTAATTGCTTATGTTTATTGAAATTATACGTGGATCGGGCTGCACACCACAATGGTTGTGGTATGGTGAAATAATAGAGGATTATGATATTGATTAATGATGATATGGAGCGATTAGGTTGCGCACCGCAAGGGTTTGTGTACATAATATTCGATATTGATAAATAATGATATTGTTGAATAAGGGAGGAATATGATATTGAATATGATGATATGGTGAGATCGGGTTGCGTGCCACAACATATTGTATACGTGATACTTGATACTGATAAATGATGCTATAGTAAAATAATGGAGGATTGTGTATGTACGGTGGGATCGAGTTGCGCGCTGCAAACAAATTGTGTATGTTGTACTTGTTGTTGTTGTTGTTGTGTTAGGTTTCAACATTTTATACGAAATTACGAGGTTTGTTATTCTGGGCTTTCTGGTAGTGAGATTTGAGTTCGTTTTCATAAATCAACTATCATACTTTCATTTCCTGTTTTCTTTCACTATTATTATTATTATTATTATTATTATTATTATTATTATTATTATTATTATTATTATTATTATTATTATTATTATTATTTATTTGCATGGAGTCACTATATCATATTCTCTTGAGTTGTTGGTAACATAATGATTTAAGTAAAAGAATTATTAACATGATTTATTCTTTGTGCCTCTTAAGATAGAACTCGTTCTCTCACTTGGTGGCTTATTATTCTAAATGGTTTCGCAGTTTCACTATAATTGGGTTCTCAAATTATACTCATCACCCGATGTTTACCTTACTTAAAATTGTTATCATGTTTTTCCTTACAAAATTATATATTTAATTCGTTAATTTAACATATGTTTTGTTTTGATAATAATTGATACATTTACTCAATTTTATTGATTTCTAAACTAAATCCATCTTATACTCTATTTCGTATAACTTGTTGTAACGATCCAGCCAGTTGTTTTGAGCATTTGCATACCGTTCAACTAATTGAAGTCTTGAGCAGCATTGAATGCATATTATGACTTGTGTGAATCCTCGGTTTTGGTTTCAGGCGATCCGGAGTTTGATTTGGAAGAATGAATTTCAAGTTTGAAGCTTTAAGTTGGAAAAGTTGACCAAGTTTGACTTTTTAGTATCTGACCTCGGATTGGAGTTTTGATGCTTTCATTAGGTTCGGTTGGTGATTTTGGACTTGGGCGCATGTCCGTATTTGCATTTGGATATATATAGAAGGTTTCAGCTCTAATTTGCGAAAGTTGAAAATTAGAAGGTTTGGAAAGTTCATAAGTTTGACCTAGAGTTTACTTTGAGGATATCAGATTCAGATTGTGGTTCAAGGAATTTGAACACCTTCGTTATGTCAGTTGGCACTTAAGCGCTAAATTTGAGTTCATTCTAAGTTGATTTGATATATTTCAGCATGAATTGAATGTTCAAAGTTCATTATATCAAATTTGAGGTACGATTCGGCGTTGCAATGTTGCTATGCGTGATTTGAGGCCTTGAGTAGGTCCGCGTTAGGTTATGGGACTTGTTGGTATGTTTGGACAGGGTCTCGAGGGACTCGAGCATGTTTCAGTATGATTTCGGGTTATTTTTTTCTTCACATCCTCACCGCTGGTTGATTTTTGGTGTTTCAAACCTCTTCGCGATCCAAAGATCCGATCGCGATCGGATAATGTATTAGAGGAGCTGGTCTTTTTTCTTCATCGCATTCATAACATTTGCGTACCTTTGTGAGGCCTCGGCATCGCGTTCGCGTCCTTATGCTTGCGTTCGAGTAGAGCAGAGATGAGAAGCTGGGGACTAGGGGGAGAATACATTCGTGTTCGCGAATTAGATGATGCAATCGCGTAAGGTTGGAGTTGTTGTATATTTTTTTTGTTAGGGCTTCGCCGCAAACGCATATAGTATTTTTAGTGGCAGATAATTATGTTCATCGCGAACACGAAGAATTTTCCGCATTCAGGAAGGGGTCGCCTGGGCAGAGCTTATAAAGTACTCTATTTCAGAGGTTTCTTCCATTCTAGCATATTTGGAGCTATGGAGCCTGGATTGAGACGCTTTCGAGGCAATTTTCATCATATGGATTGAGGTAACTATTTTCTACTCGTTGTTTTTTATTATATTTCATGAATCTACCATCATTTTAGGCATTTGGTGAATGAACTCAAAAGAGAAATTGGGCATTTTGTCTAAAGTTTCATAGAGTGAATTTTTGAGTTTTGAATATAAATTGGGAGTCGGATTTGAGTGAAACTAGTATGGTTGGAATCGTAATTAAATAGGTTGTTAAATTATTTGAGTTTGTCGGGTTTCGAGGTGCGGGCTTGGGCTTGACTTTTTGGTTGACTTTGAGCTTTTGATTAAAGATTCCACCTTTATCGATTAGGTTTGTTTCCTGTGGCATTGTTTGATATTACTGAGTTTCTTTTGGCTAGGTTTGAGCCTTTCGGAGGTCGGTACGTGCGAGATGGTATTCTTGGAGTATCGTTTGGCTTGCTCGGGTATTGGACTTGGCTTGTTCGAGGTAAGTAACACTTCTAAACTTGGTGCTGAGGGTATGAATCCCTAAATATACTTGTTATATGTTTGGCGAGAGGTGACGAGCATGCACCGTGTGAATTGTGGCTCAGTTAATTCTGTGGTACTGTGTAGTTGCCTAATCTTATCTGTATCCCTGAACTTTCTACGTGCAAGAGTAATTGAGTTATAATCCATGTTAGAAATCATGTTTAGGCTATATGCTTATTATTTTGGGATCCACTGAAGTCATTTTTATGTTGAGTTATTTGCTTATATTGCATTTACATACTCAATCATATTCATTCATTTACATATCATATCTCATTCTCTGTTATTATTTGTTGTCACATCTTGTTGTTATCATTATTTGGGCTGTTTGGCATAATATTTGTGAGCCCGAGAGACTTGACAAATTGATTACTGAGTTGGGGCCTAAGAGCCGGATTGTGAGTGATATTGATGGGATCGAGTTGTACCCCGCATAAGGTATTATTGATTCATGATGGGACCGGGCTGCACGATGCAACAAACACTATTGATTCATGATAGAATCGGGCTGCACGCTGCAGTAGGTTATATTAGCGCTTGGGTAGGATCCGCCCCTCCAGAGTCTGCACACCCACAGTGAGCGCAGTTTCTATTGATTCATGATAGGATTGGGCTACACACCGCAGTAGGTACTGTATAGTGCTGAGTGATTGAACGTGATGAGTGGGAGTGGGAGAGTGTGATGTTGAGTACTCTAAGAGTGTGAGTACATGAGTTCATCATTGTGACACATTGCATCTGACATGCATACTTGGCATAAAAGCATAAAGATGCATTTCCTCATGTTACACGATTTGGTGACATTTATGACTTCACTTGCACATTGACATGTAGGCATAGAGATGTACTTTCCTCATGTTATCTGAGATTGAATGACCTTATCCGTTGTTAAAATTTCTTGGGAAAAATCAAAGGTTTTTGACTTACTCATTTTTTGGTGATTTCTGTGAAGGATTTGGGTTTTATTGTTATACTTGAAAAGCATGACTTTTTTCCGTAACTGTGAACAAGCTGAGCATCATATCTTTGAGTTATTTCTTGTACCACTTTTATTATATTGTTATAAGCTGTTGTTGGCTATTGGTGTTGGACTCTGACCTTTGTCCTAGCTCGTCACTACTTTTAACCAAATGTTAGGTTTGTTACTTATTGAGTACATAAGCCTGGTTGTACTGATACAACGCTTCTTCACCTTGTGTGCAGATTTTTGATGCTCTTGTTGCTGTGTATGGCGGGAGCTAGAATTGAAGATGTACCTGTGTTCCGGTCGTAGTTCCCTCTTGTTCTTGGTAGCTTTAGAATTATTAATTTATTCATGTATATTTCAAACAGATAATGTATTTATTTCATTCTAGCTTAGTAAACTCTAAATCTTATAGCTCATGACTTGTACTACCAGTCCTTGGGATTACCTTGTATAAAAGTTCAGTTATTTCTTCATTTATTTCCTCATTTAATCTCATTGAATCGGCTTATTGTTAATTCACTTACGTAGTGGGTTGGGGTTAGGTTTCATCATGACTAGTTGGATTTTGGGACGTAACAAGTTGGTATCAAAGCTCTAGGTTCATTGGTTCTACGAGTTGAGCACGTGTCTAGTAGAGTCTTGCGGATGGGTATGATGACCTCCATATTCAAGAGGCTACCTTTCATTTAGGATAAACTTCCCATCTTCCTTTCCTTATCGTGTGTCAGTAATTTAGCTTGAAGCGTATCGCTTTGAATTTCGTCCACTCACTCGTATGCGTATGTGAGAATGTGGTATCAACTGTGCATCGAGGACATGTGATTCCATGGATGAGGTGCGAGATGC
Organism: Nicotiana undulata; assembly: GCA_005239495.1. NCBI lineage: Eukaryota > Viridiplantae > Streptophyta > Magnoliopsida > Solanales > Solanaceae > Nicotiana > Nicotiana undulata. Next base: position 47,638 of record ML251714.1, on the reverse strand, counting down.
GTTCTTCTATGTTGAAGTTGGGCCAGCCTAGATGACTTGAGGCCAGGTTTCGACCGTAATTTGGACTCGGTGGTTTCAGTTGTGTGAGCATGTGTTTTTGGACTTGTATGTCCGGTAGTGTCCCTAGGAGTGGGGCTTATGACATGGTGAGTGGTTGGATGGTTATATGATGAGTATGCAAGATGTGTTCAGATGGATTAGATGTGACGAGAAGGGTCTTTCTGGGATGTGAAAAGGACTATTGGATGTTTGATTTATGTCTTGATGTATTTTACATCACGAGTTATGAGCGTGTCGAGGGAATTTTCATGTTGTTCATTCCTGGGATGAAGTAGATTCTTATGTTCTATTGACGAGCTTAAACTCGGGATGATTTAGTTAATGCTTAGTGGTTATGGATATGGTAGGATGAAAGAGATGCCAGTTTGAGGCTAAGCAGGTGGATTATCTCATGCGGGGTGTCTTGAGGTTGTGTGATCCCTATGTTGTTTTTATGAAGAGTTTTCTCTTACCAGTGGATTATATGTGTTGCAACTTGAGTTCGGATCACTTGAGGAAGTTGTCTTGATTGTACGAGGAAGAATGTGAGCTTACAAGATTATTTGAGGAGTTGTATGGTTTGTGTTACATGAGCGTATGAAGGATTTAGTTGAATCTCACAGTGGTATTATGGTAGTGACAGAGTATGGGAACTGCGAGTTATCGAATGTTTTGATCTATGGCTTTGAGCCAAGTGGGGGAGTCGGCTATCGACGATTTGATTACATGGTTACGTGTTGTATTGGTTTCAGTCTGAGGCATACTTGTGGATCGGTTATGACTTGCAGAGGCTGGTTTTGAGGATGTCTTAAGGAAGGAAATTTTTGGAATGGTTTGAGTTTTTTATTCGTGACAGATGAAGTGCGCATGAAGTAGGATATGTGGCAATTGAGAATTTTCCTGACTTGTATATAGGTAGAATATAAGATTTTCATTGGATGGTGTCGGGACTTGCGATGTTTCTATATCATCATGAGTTCTATATTTTAGTATCTAGGAGGTGAAAGTAACGACTTTAGATTCACAAAAGGTCTCTTTAGAGTGAGTGTCTTGGCTGTGAAACTTTTGGGGTGCTTTAGAGGGAGTACAATAACTTATAGGCCTTAGGGAGGTGTCGTTTTATGATAGGATCTCTTGTTGTGAGCTTTGGGTAAGGATTATAGTCTACTGGTAAGGAGAAGTTTCAACTCTAGGGTAATTCTAAAGGAACTCGGAGAAATAGGACAACTTGGTAGTAGGTTAGATTATCAGGGTAATGGATATAATTGGTTCTTTGTGTACTTATGATGTGATGATTCTCTATAGGTGTTCTTTGGCAGTACTCTTGGGTTTGGCGATCTACGTGGCTTGGTTGAGTTAGATGGATTTGGTTCTAATGGCATGGTTATGTGCAAAAAGGTTTCGAGTATGTATTCTGCTGGTGAATCAAAGTTGATTATGAGATTCTCGTGCTTTTCATATGATGGCATGATAGATACGGTGTGCTGTGTGGGATTGATATTTGCATGTGCAAGGTCACATATCAGTTTTAAAGGAAAGCTCAAGATTCTTAGACAACATCGACGGTTTCACGTGATTAGATTAATGCTATTACTACTTGGTATTGCCTGAGAATAGTGCACATTTCATAAGGCGCACTGTGTTTGACTTACTGATGCTTTATGGGTATTGCGGTACTCGCCTGGTTGATCAATTGTTGATGTTCAGATTTTGCTATGTGGCATGGAAGAATTATAGGAGTATTTCTCATGGGGAGGATTATGTATGATAGATGAGTTAGTCATTTGCATGGCTTGGGATCAATTATGGTGATTCATATGTTCTATGGATTTGGATACTGGGTGTTCTCAAAAGCAGATTATTTTGGAGTTGCAGACTGTGAAGATGTGGCCAATGTTTTCTAGATGGTAGTACGTGCTATGGTTAGGTCATTGTGGATTTTTGGAGGGCCATTTATATATTTGGGGATGACCGGAGATGGTTTGGGGGCCCATTAGTACACCCAATGAGGATTTGCATTCTACACCAGTTCAGATTTGTTGATTCATAACGGTTAGTGTTGTGGGGTGAGTCATTAGGTCAGATCTGAGATTTTTCGTGTTCTGATATGTTCTATGTATTACTCTTCTATGCTACGAGGGGTTGTGATTTGCTGGTTATATGCACACATGGTGTGGTTCTATTTGTGTCTTATAGCGGAATTCGAGTTAGAGTGTTATTGGTGTGTGGAATGGTTGATTGCGCCTTGGTTATGGCCTTTTTCAGTTGTGGTATATTGGGTTGTTTCTTCTCCATGGTTATGGCCATGCACTTGGTGTACTTGGACGTCGAATGGCCTGTGGTTGTTGATTTTAAGCATTGTGGCTTGAGGTATTTCATATGAATAGGTGTTTGGATAAGGTCACGAACTGTAGTGAAGTTATGTTGTGATATGATCCTTTGTGATACATTCGTGTGTTTGGTTCTGCTGTGTGTGATGGGTTCCTGGCACTGTGTTGTGGTGGTACTTGTTGAGCTTGTGGAACGGTTCTCACATTTGAGTCATTTTTCATTTTTGAGTACATTTATATTATTGCGTATTGGTGCACAGTTTGCGTGGTTTGTGGCTCTTGGAAGTATTGGTGTGGTATTTAAGTAGATTAGCTTGTATTTGATAAGATAAAGTTTTTGGGCTTGAGGTGGTTGCTATCGAATTTGATTACAATTTGTTCAGAAGTGTAATATCGAAAGACAACTTAGAATTTGGGTTATGGTTCTCGTTAGGTGAGAGGTCCCTGACTTGTTGATATGATGAGTGGTCATTACTTTCTACATGTTTCTTTCACCATCGACAGTGTACGAAGGTTTTAGAATGAGGTTTTTCTTAATATGAGGTTTATTAGCAGTATTGGGTTTGTTATTTTAAGCTACTATGATCTCGAATTATTGATACGAGTATGCGAGTTTTGCGGTATATCATGTGATTACATCTTGGGTTATGGTCAGGGATTTATACAACTTGTTCAAACATATACAGTGTATATGTGCAACATTCGGGTATTGTAAGGAATTTAGGATGTGGAAATTGGATTCTATGGTTTATGATCTAAGGTTGAAGTAATGATCTTCAATTATGTTGTGTTGTCAGGCCTATAATGAATAAGATGATGTGGTATCACCTCCGGGTATGTTCATGATAAGGTGGTACAGTGAATTTATGGCTTTGGAAGGACTCTAGGCACATTCGAGGATGAACACATATTTTAGTGAGGGAGAATGTCACGATCCAGCGGATCGTTTGGAGCATTTGCATTCCGTTTATCTATTTGAGGTCTTGAGCATCATCCTATGATGTATTATTACTTGTGAATCCACGGTTTTGGTTTTAGGTGATCCGGATTTTGATGTGGAAGAATGAATTTCTTGTTTGAAGCTTTAAGTTGGAAGAGTTGACTAAGTTTGACTTTTTAGTATTTGACCTCAGATTGGGATTTTGATGATTTCATTAGGTGCCAATGGTGACTTTGGACTAAGGCGTATGCCCAAATTTGCATTTAAATATTTCTAGAAGGTTTCAGCACTAATTGGCGAAAGTTTAAAATTTGAAGGCTTGGAAAGTTCATTAGTTTGACCGAGAGTTGACTTTGAGGATATCAGATTCAAATTTTTGTTCCAGGAATTGGAATATCTTCATTATGTCATTTGGGGCTTGTGCAAAAAATTTGAGTTCATTCCGAGTTAAATTGATATGTCTCGGCACGGGTTTTAGAAGTTGAAAGTTGAAAGTTCATTATATTTGATTTGAGGTGTGATTTGTCGGGTTGATGTTGTTATGCGTAATTTGAGGTTTCGAGTAGACATTTTTTTTTCATGTTCTCGTTGCTGCTGATTTTTGGTGTTTGAAACTTCCTTTGCGATCGCATAGTGTATTAGGGGAGCTGGTGTTTTTCCTTCACCGCATTCGCGAAAGTGGAATCGCGTTCGTGTACCTTTGTGAGGCCTAGGCATCACGTTTGCATCCTTATGCTTCCGTTCGCGTAGAGCAGAGTTGAGAAGCCGGGACAGGGGGGTTGCCTTCGCCTTCGTGAAATAGATGATGCGATCGCATAAGGTTGGAGCTATTGTGTCAAGACCCGAAATCTCACATTCAGGCTGTGACTGCGTCTAATGTTGAACCCCCTAGACAAGCCAACGTGGAAAACTACACTAACATATTATCACGGAAATGATAGCATTTACCAGAACAGATTATAATTCATAACACGAAAGTAGATAAATTTTCCAAACTAGGCGAAGGTAACAAAATACAATACGTTGCAATAATTCCAAAAACCCGGAGTCACTACTCACGGACATGCTAACAGAGTGCTAAATACAAAGTCTGAATAAAAAATACATGAACTGTCTCAGAAAAGACTAGGATAAATGTAAGACAGAATAGGGAAATGGAGATAGAGGAGACGCCAAGGCCTACGAACGTCTGCGCGTCTACCTTGGAATCTCTGAGGTGGACTGTAGGATACTCCCTCTAGCAAAGTCCACAGGGTCCGACAGCGGGATCTGCCCAACAATAAGAAGTGCAGGTGTAGCATCCGTACAACCGACCCCATGTACTGAGTAAGTGCCGAGCCTAACCTCGGCCGAAGTAATGACGAGGCTAGACATGGCAACGATAATCTGCCTGTACAATTCTACAAGATATAGCATAGACAAACGCACGAATAACCAGATAAGTATGGGATACGGGAGCAGTTAATGGGGGTAACAAGTGAGAGATAAGAACAATTGATTAACACATAGGAGAAAGATAGAGAGCAAATTAACAAGGATGATAACGTAACAAGTATAAATGCGAGCAATGCATGTAATGGCACGACATCACCCTTCGTGCTTTTACTCTCTTCCTCACAATGCGATGTATGGTATAAGATAATATAAATCATGGCACGGCATCACCCTTTGTGCTTTTACCCTCTTCCTCACAGTGCAATGTATAATGTGAGGGAATATAAATCATGGAACGACATCAACCTTCGTGCTTTTAATCAATGTGAATCATGGCACGACATTAACCTTCAAGTAGAAACAATTTTCATAATACAATGAATATGGAAGTAATAACAAGAATTTCATCAAAATATACTTACGGCATGCTTGACACACAATGCATAGGTACTCGTCACCTCACCTATGCATTGAACATGATAAACACTTAGCACATAGCACACAATACCTATTCCCTCACCAAAGTTAGGCAAGACACTTACCTCGTGTCCAAGAATCGCAATTCAAGCCTCTAATACCGCCTTTCCTCTCGAATCCAACTCCGAATCGATAATATCTAGACATCATGGATTTATTAACATCAATAATTACTCAATAAACCAATTCCAAAGCCTAATTATACATTTTCTACTATTCTTCCAAAAATACTAAAATTCGACTCCGGGCCTGAATACTCGAATCCCGAAAATTCTCGGAGGAATCACTCACCCATAACCTAAGGATCATTAATATGAAGTTTCTACTTGAATTCATAGAATTAATTGGATAGTTCATTAAATTCCCAAAAATCCCATCTACTACTCAAAACATAGATTTTTCTAAGATTTTGTAGTTAATCCCCTTGACAATACATGAATTAAACTAGTAAAATAGAGTGAAATTACTTACCTCTACTGGAAATGGGTCGAGGAATGGTTTCTCAAGCTCTTAGGACCCTTTAATGGAGGTTGGAATGGGTGTAAATGAAGGAAACCCGAGTTTTGACACTTAAATAAGAGCTGCCTACAAGGGTTTCCGCACTTGTGACCCTGGGACCGCACCTGCGAAAAAATGGCCGCACCTGCGGAAAAAGGACGGGGGAGATGCGTTCGCACCTGCGGAGTTTGGGGTTGCACCTGCGGAACCTCCGCACCTGCGAGGCTGGGACCGGAGGAGCGGTCCTGCACCTGCGGCTGGGCAACCGCACCTGCGGTCACACCAGCAGCTGCTACACCAGCAATTGTTTTAGCTGGTTTTTAGCCTCGTTGGGGGTTCGGGAGGCACCTGGGACAACCCGAGCCCCCGTCCAAAAATACCAACAATTCCCAAATCATTATACGGACTTACTCGATCCCACAGAACACTCAAAACAATGCTAAAACTCAAAATCACACCCCAAAACCCCTAAAACCGTAACTTAAGAAACTTCAAGTTCTTGATTTCTATAAACATGCACCGGACCGACCTATACGACTCGGAATGACATCAAATTTTGCGGACAAGTCACAAATGACATAACAAAACCATTCCCGGTCTCGGAATCACATTCGGACCTCGATAACATGAAATCACGTTCCAAACCAAATTTCAAATTATATGAAAATCCCCAAAACTTCACTAACTCTCAATATCCCATTTTGATCTGAAACCAGTCAAATCAAGTCCATTCCTTACCAAATTTCACAGATAACTTAAATAATACATATTGAACCTGTTTCGGGCTCCGGAACCATAATACGGGCCCGACAACAAAGGTTTCACATCGAGGTTCATTTTCATAAAAGCCTTAATTATTTTCAGAAAACAATTTTATTTAAAAATTCATTTCTCGGACTTAGGTCCTCGGAATTCGATTCGGGGCATACGCCCAAGTCCCATATTTTCCTACGAATCCTCCGGGACCGTCAAATAACAGGTCCGGGTCCGTTTATCGAAAATGTTGACCAAAGTCAACTTTAATCAATTAGTTGTTATAAATTCAACTCTTTATCAAGTTTCCACATAAAGGCTACCCGGCTACGCACCCGGAATACGCACGCACATCGAGGTGAGATTAACGGAGGCTTTCGGGGCCTCAGAACACAGTTATAATTAAGTTTACGAAAGATGACTTTTTGGGTCATCACAATCTCCACCTCTAAAACAAATGTTTGTCCTCGAACAGACATAGAAGGGTACCTGAATCTGGGAAAAAATGGGATATCGGCTCCGCACATCGGACACGGACTCCCAGGTCGCTGCCTCAACAGGCTGACCTCTCCACTAAACACGAACCGAAGGATAACTCTTCGATATTAACTGATGAACTTGCCGAGCTAATATGGCTACTTGCTCCTCCTCATACGATAAATCCTTGTCAAACTGGACACCGCTGAAATCAAGTACATGAGATGGATCCGCAATATACCTCTGGAGCATAGACACATGAAACACCGGGTGCACGACTGATAAACTCGGTGGCAAGGAAAGTCTGTAGGCCACCTCCCCTACCTTATCCAAAATCTCAAATGGACCAATGTACCTAGGGCTCAACTTGCCCTTCTTCCCGAACCTCATCACGCCGTTCATAGGCGACACTCGAAGAAATACCCGATCTCCTATCATGAATGCCAAATCTCGAACTCTGCGATCCGCATAGCTCTTCTGCTTGGACTAAGCCGTACGAAGCCTATCCTGAATAACCTTCACCTTTTCCAAGGCATCCTGAACTAGCTCAGAACCCAACAATCTAGCCTCTCCTGGCTCAAACCATCCGACTGGAGACCGACACCGTCTACCATACAACGCCTCGTACGGAGCCATCTGAATGCTCGACTGATAACTGTTGTTGTAGGCAAACTCAGCTAAAGGCAAGAACTGGTCCCATGAACCACCAAAATAAATAACACAAGCCCGCAACATATCTTCCAAGATCTTAATAGTACGCTCGGACTGTCCGTCTGTCTGAGGATGAAATGTTGTGCTTAGCTCAATCTGTGTACCCAACTCTCGCTGAAAAACCCTCCAGAAATGGGAGTTAAACTGAGTACCTCTGTCTGATATAATGGATAAGGGCACACCATGCAATCGAACAATCTCTCTCATATATATCTTTGCCAACTTCTCCACTGAATATGAAACTGATACCGGAATGAAGTGTGCGGACTTGGTCAACCTATCCACCACAACCTAAACCACATCAAACATCCTCTGAGTCAGTGGGAGCCCAACTACAAAGTCCATGGTGATACGCTCCCACTTCCACTCAGGAAGCTCAATCTGCTGCATCAAACCACCGGGTCTCTAGTGCTCATACTTAACCTGTTGACAGTTCAAACACCGAGCTACATAAGATACAATATCCTTCTTCATACTCCGCCACCAATAATGCAGTCGCAAATCCTGGTACATCTTTGCGGCGCCCGGATGAATGGAATACAGGGAACTATGGGCCTCCTGTAGTATCAACTCACGAATACCATCAACATCAGGTACACAAATACGGCCCTGCATCCGCAGAACTCCCTCATCATCAACCGTAACCTTCTTGGCACCTCTTTGCCGGACTGTATCTCTAAGAACACATAAATGACGATCATCATACTACCTGGCCCGAATACGGTCATACAATGAAGAACGGGCCACAGTATGGGCCAACACACTGCCAGTCTCACAAACCTCTAACCTCGCAAATCGGTTGGCTAAAGCCTGAACATCCAATGCAAGAGGTCGCTCCCCGGCTGATAAATAAGCTAGACTGCCCATACTGGCTGACTTCCGGCTCAAAGCATCGGCCACCACATTGGCCCTCCCCGGATGATAAAGAATGGTAACATCATAATCCTTCAGTAACTCTAACCACCTTCTCTTCCTCATGTTCAACTCCTTTTGCCTGAATAGATATTGTAAACTATTATGATCCGTAAACACCTCACAAGGCACACCATACAAGTAATTCCTCCAAATCTTCAATGCATGAACAATAGCTGCATGCTCCAGATCATGAACTGGATAGTTCTTCTCATGAACCTTCAACTGACGAGAAGCATAGGATATGACTTTGCCATCCTGCATCAACACTGCACCAAGCCCAACTCGTGAAGCGTCACAATACAGGGTATACGGCCCTGAACCTATGGGCAAAACTAACACTGGTGTCGTGGTCAAGGCTGTCTTGAGCTTCTGAAAGCTCTCCTCACACTCATCCGACCACCTGAACTGGGCACACATTTGGGCTAACCTAGTCATCGGGGCTGCAATAGATGAAAATACCTCCACAAATCGGAGATAATAACCTACTAAGCCCAAGAAACTCCAAATCTCTGTAGCTGAAGTGGGCCTAGGCCAATCTCTGACTGCCGAAATCTTCTTGGGATCCACCTGAATACCTTCTGCCGACACAACATGGCCCAGGAATGCCACCGAACTCAACCAGAACTCACACTTAGAAAATTTGGCATACAATTAACTATCCCTCAGAGTCTGGAGGACGACTCTAAGGTGCTGCTCATGCTCCTCTCGGCTGTGAGTGTATATCAATATATCATCAATGAAAACAATAACAAATGAGTCTAAATAAGGCCTGAACACTCGGTTCATCAACTCCATAAAAGCAGCAGCGGCATTTGTCAACCCAAACGACATAACCAAAAACTCATAATGCCCTTAACGAGTGCGAAAAGCCGTCTTAGGAACATCAGACGCCCTAATCCTCAGCTGATGATAACCAGATCTCAAGTCTATCTTAGAGAATACCGTAGCATCCTGAAGCTGATCAAATAAGTCATCAATCCTCGAAAAAGGATACTTGTTCTTAAAGTAACCTTATTCAACTGCCGGTAGTCGATACACATCCTCATTGAGCCATCTTTCTTCTTAACGAACAACACTAAAGCACCCCAAGGAGAAACACTAGGCCTAATGAAGCCTTTATCCAACAAGTCCTGCAACTGGTCCTTCAATTCCTTCAACTCTGGCGGGGCCATACGGTATGGCGGAATAGAAATGGGCTGAGTGCCCTAAGCCACCTCGATACAAAATTCGATGTCCCTATCAGATGGCATACCTGGCAGGTCAGCAGGGAAAACCTATGGGAACTCACGAACCACATGCACAGACTCCATAGAAGGAACCTCAGCACTAGAATCACAAACATAGGCCAAATAGGCCAAACAACCCTTCTCAACCATACGCCGAGCCTTCATATAAGAAATAACTCTGCCAGAAGAATGGCTAGGAGTCCCTATCCACTCCAAACGAGGCACACCTGGCAAGGCCAAGGTCACTGTCTTGTGATGACAATCCAGAATAGCATGATAGGGAGATAGCCAATCCATCCCCAATATAACATCAAAGTCCACCATATCAACAAGCAATAAATCTACCCGAGTCTCCAAACCACCAATAACAACTAAGAAAGAATGATAGACTCTATCTACCATAATAGAATCACCCACCGGTATGGATACATATACAAGGGTACTCAGCGAATCATGGGGCATAATCAGATAAGGAGCAAAATATGACGACACATAGGATAATGTAGACCCCAGATCAAAGAAAACTGAAGCATCTCTGCTACAAACTGAAACCATACCGGTAATGACTGCATCGGAGGCCTCAGCCTCGGGCCTGGCATGAATAGCATAACAACGGGGCGGAGCCCCTCCAATATGAACATCTCTGGGACGACCTGCTGCGACCTGACCCCTGCCCCTTGTGGCCTGTGCTCCACCTCTATGAGTCTGACCTCAACCTTTGGCACCACAACCACCACCCCGAGCGGGATAATGGGGTGGGGGTGCACCTGCGGCAGGGACCACGGCGCGAGAACCCTGATATTGAGAACTACCAGAAACCCGAGGGCAATACCTCGCAATGTGCCCCGGAACACCACAAGAATGACACAGCCTCTGCTGATATGGCTGGGGACTCTGGAACTGCCCCGGACGACCCTGATAACCACCCTGGTAACTCTGAAGCGACTGTGCACCGATAGGTGCTGGTGGTGCACTAATTGGAGCTGGCGGTGCGCGGTGATATACCTGAAGTGCTGACTGAAAAGGTCGGGGTGACTGACCTCTGCCGAAAGAATCCCTGCCTCCTAATGAGGCTCCACTGAATCTACCAAAAGACGGGGCCTCTTGTCAGCCCCCTGACCACCACTATGTGATAAAATCATCTCAATCGTCCTGGCAACATCGGCCGCATCCTGGAAGGAAATATCAGTACCTGACTCCTAGCCATCTGAAGTCTGATAGGCTGGGCCAAACCCTCAATAAATCTCCGAACCCTCTCCCAATTTGTGGGAAGTATCATCAATGCATGCTTGGCTAAGGTGATAAACCTGGTCTCGCACTGAGTGACTGTCATAGAAACCTGCTGGAGACGCTCAAACTGCCTCCGAAGATCCTCTCGCTGAGTAATGGGAAGGAACTTCCCCAAGAATACCTCTGAGAACTGAATCCAAGTCAAAGGTGCAGACCCAACTGGTCTGGTCAAGCAATAATCCCTCCACCATGTCTTTGCTACGCCAGATAACCGAAAGGTAGCAAAGTCAACTCCATTAGACTCCACTATGCCCATGTTCCGAAGAACTTCATGACAGATGTCCAAATAATCCTGGGGGTCCTCTGATCGCGCACCAGTAAAAGTAGTAGTGAATAACTTGGTGAACCGATCTAGTCTCCATAGGGCATCTGCTGACATAGCTGCACCCTCGGCTGCCGGTGCCACAATACCTGACTGAGCTACTCCAGCTGTCTGAGGTGCCGGAGTCTGAAACTGAGTGGCAACCTGTTATGGGGTATGAATAACAGGAGTCTGGGTCCCTCCCCAAGCCTGAGAACCAGCTGGTGCAGTAGGAAGAAAACTGGCCTGAGCCACGCTCTCCATAAGCCCCACCAAGCGGACTAGAGCGTCCTGAAGCACCGGGGTAGCAATGAACCCCTCTAGGACCTGAGCTGGTCCAACTGGGACTGTCTGAGTAGGAACCTCACCGAAAAAGTCTACCTGTGGGTCCTCAGCTAGAGCTGCTGCTCTAGCTCTTCCTCGGCCTCTAGCGCGGCCTCAGCCTCGGCCCCTCGTAGGAGCCGCAATAGGAGGATCAGGCTGCCGATCAGTCTATGAGGAAGCACGCGTCCTCTCCATCTGCAAGAGAGTAGGATAGAGACTCAATTAGTATTTAGAATTTAAATGGCACGACAGAGAATGAAAGATATGAAGTTATTCCTAACTTTGCAGCCTCTGGGGATAAGTACAGACGTCTCCGTACCGATCCCTCACACTCTACCAAGTTTGTCCGTGATTTGTGAGACCTAAGCAACCTAGTGCTCTGATACCAACTTGTCACAACCTGAAATCCCACCTTCAGGCCGTGACTGCGTCTAACGTTGAACCCGCTAGACAAGCCAACGTGGAAAACTACACTAACACAATATCACAGAAATGATAGCATTTACTAGAACAGATTATAATTCATAACACGAAAGTAGATAAATTTTCGAAACTAGGCGAAGGTAACAAAATACAATACGTTGCAATAATTCCCAAAACCCAGAGTCACTACTCACGGACATGCTAACAGAGTGCTAAATACAAAGTTTGAAGAAAAAATACATGAACTGTCTCAGAAAAGACTAGGATAAATGTCAGATAGAATACGAAAATGGAGATAGAGGAAACGCCAAGGCCCACGAACGTCTGTTGGTCTACCTTGGAATCTCTGAGGTGGTCTGTAGGATACTCCCTCTAGCGAAGTCCACAGGGTCCGACATCGGGATCTGCACAACAATAAGAAGTGCAGGTGTAGCATCAGTACAACCGACCCCATGTACTGAGTAAGTGCCGAGCCTAACCTCGACCGAAGTAGTGACGCGGCTAGACCTTACAACGATAATTTGCCTGTACAGTTCTACAAGATATAGCATAGACAAACGCATGAATAACCAGATAAGTATGGGATACGGGAGTAGTTAATGGGGGTAACAAGTGAGAGATAAGAACAATTGATTAACACATAGGAGAAAGCAAGAGAGCAAATTGACAAGGATGCTAACGTAACAAGTATAAATGCGAGCAATGTATGTAATGGCACGGCATCACCCTTCTTGCTTGTGCTCTCTTCCTCACAATGCGATGTATGGTATAAGATAATATAAATCATGGCACGGCATCACCCTTCGTGCTTTTACCCTCGTCCTCACAGTGCAATGTATAATGTGAGGCAATATAAATCATGGCACGGCATCAACCTTCGTGCTTTTAATCAATATGAATCATGGCACGACATCAACCTTCAAGTAGAAACAATTTTCATAATACAATGAATATGGAAGTAATAACAAAAATTTCATCAAAATAGACTTACGGCATGCTTGACACACAATGCATAGGTACTCGTCACCTCACCTATGCATTGAACATGATAAACACATAGCACATAGCACACAATACCTATTCCCTCACCAAAGTGAGGCAAGACACTTACCTCGTGTGCAAGAATCGCAATTCAATCCTCTAATACCGCCTTTCCTCTCGAATCCAACTCCGAATCGATAATATCTAGACATAATGGATTTATTAACATCAATAATTACAAACCAATTCCAAAGCCAATTATATATTTTTCTACTATTCTTCCAAGAATACTAAAATTCGACCCCAGGCCCGAATGCTCGAATCCCGAAAATTCTCAGAGGAATCACTCACCCATAGCCTAAGGATCATTAATATGAAGTTTCTACTTGAATTCATAGAATTAATTGGATAGTTCATCAAATTCCCAAAAATCCCATCTACTACTCAAAACCTAGATTTTTCTAAGATTTAGTAGTTAATCCCCTTGACAATACATGAATTAAACTAGTAAAATAGAGAGAAATTACTTACCTCTACTACAAATGGATCGAGGAATGGCTTCTCAAGCTCTTAGGACCCTTAAATGGAGGTTGGAATGGGTGTAAATGAAGGAAACCCGAGTTTTGACACTTAAATACAGGCTGCCTACAGGGGTTTCCGCACCTGCGACCCTGGGACCGCACTTGCGGTCTTGCACCTGCAAAGAAATGGCCGCACCTGCGGAAAAAGGCCGGGGGAGCTAGGTTCGCACTTGCGGAGTTGGGGGCCGCACCTGCGGAACCTCCGCACCTGCGGTCACACCAGCAACAGCTGCACCAACAGTTGTTTTAGCTGGTTTTTAGCCCCGTTGGGGGTCCGGGAGGAACCTGGGCCCACCTGAGCCCCCGTCCAAAAATACCAACAAGTCTCAAATTATTATACGGACTTGCTCGAGCCCACGGAACACTCAAAACATCGCTAAAGCTCAAAATCACACCCCAAAACCCCTTAAACCATAACTTAAGAAACTTCAAGTTCTTGATTCCTATAAACATGCGCCGGACCGACCTATACGACTCGGAATGACATCAAATTTTACGGACAAGTCACAAATGACATAACGGAACCATTCCCGGTCTCGGAATCACATTCGGACCTTGATAACATGAAATCACGTTCCAAACCAAATTGCAAATTCTATGAAAATCCTCAAAACTTCATTAACTCTCAATTTCCCATTTTGTATCCGAAACCTGTCAAATCAAGTCCGTTCCTTACCAAATTTCACAAATAACTTAAATAACACATATTGAACCTGTTCCGGGATTCGGAACCATAATACGGGCCCGGCAACACAGGTTTCACATCGAGGTTTATTTTCATAAGCCTTAATTATTTTCAGAAAACAAATTTCTTTAAAAATTCATTTCTCGGACTTGGGTCCTCGGAATTCGATTCCAGGCATAAGCCCAAGTCCTATATTTTCCTACGAACCTTCCAGGACCGTCAAATCACGGGTTCGGGTCCGTTTATCAAAAATGTTGACCAAAGTCAACTTTAATCAATTAATTGTTATAAATTCAACTCTTTATCAAGTTTCCACATAAAGGCTTCCCGGCTACGCGCCCGGGCTGCTCACGCACATCGAGGTGAGATTTACAGAGGCTTTCGGGGCCTTAGAACACAGTCATAATTAAGTTTACATAAGATGACCTTTTGGGTCATCACATATTGTGAATCGCGTTTGCGAGGGCTATGCCGTGAACATGTAGAGTACTCTTGGGAGCAGATTATTTTGTTCATCGCGGACGCGATGGAGTTTCCGTATTCGCGAAGGGGACTCCTGGGCTGAGCTTATATAGTACTCTATTTCGATGGTTTCGACTATTTTAGCATATTTGGAGCTATGAATCTCGGATTGAGACGACTTTTGATGCCATTTTCACCATATGGATTGGGGTAAGTGTTCTCTACTTGGTTTTTATTATATTTCATGAATCTATTCTAGTTTTTGGCATTTGGTGCATGATTTCAGAAGAGAAATTGGGGGTTTTGTCTAAAGTTTCATATAGTGAATTTTTGAGTTTTGAACATCGATTCAGAGTCGGATTTGAGTGAAACTAGTATGGTTTGACTCGTGATGGAATGGGTTGTCGAATTTTGTGAGTCTTATCAGGTTCTGAGGTGCGGGCCCATGTTGACTTTATGGTTGACGTTGGGCTTTTGATTAAATATTCCACCTTTATCGACTAGGCTTGTTTCCTTTGGCATTATTTGATGTTCTTATGTTTTCTTTTTTTAGTATTGAGCCGTTCGGAGATCAGTACATGCAGGATGGTATTCTTGGAGTATCATTTGTCTTGACCGGTATTGGACTTGGCTTGTTTGAGGTAAGTAATATTTCTAAACTTGGTGCTGAGGGTATGAATCCCTGAATATACGTGTTATGCGTTTGCTGAGAGGTGATGCACATGCTTCCTTATGGGCATTCACCGTGTGAATTGTGGCTCGATTAGTTTTGTGGTGTTGTGTAGTTACCTTATCTTGTCTGTATCCCTGAACTTTCTACGTGCTAGAGTGCTTGAGCTGTGATCCATTTTAGGAATCATGTTTAGGCTATACGCTTATTCTGTTGGGACCCACTGAGGTTATATATGTTGTTGAGTTATTTGTTTAAATTTAATTTACATACAGTCATATTCAATCATTTACATATCTTATCTTAGTCTCTATTATCATTTGTTGTCACTTCATGTTGTTATCACTATTTCGGCTGCTTGGCATTAGATCTGTGAGCCCGAGAGACTAGAAAGATTGATTACTGAGTTGGGGATTGAGGGCCGGATTATGAGTGATATTGATGGGATCGGGCTGCACGCCGCAGTAGGTATTTGTGGTTCATCATGGGATTAGCGCTTAGGCAGGATCCACCCCTCCGGAGTCTGAACACCCACTGTGAACGTAGTAACTGTTGATTCATGATGGGATTGAGTTGCATGTCGCAGCAAGTGCCATACATTGCTGAGTAATTTAGCGTGATGAGTGGGAGTGTGAGACTATGGTGTTGAGTACTCTGACAGTGTGAGTACATGAGTTCATTACTGCGACACATTGCATTTGACATACATACTTGACATACAGGCATACAGACACATTTCCTCATGTTATACGATTTTGTGACATTTATGACTTCACATGCACATTGGCATGTAGGTACAGATATGTACGTACCTCATGCTATCTAAGATTGAATCACTTTATCTGTTGTTGAATTTTTTTGGGAAAATCAAAGGTTTCTTACTTACTCATATTTTGGTGATTTCGGTGAAGGATTTGGGTTTTACTGATATACATGAAACCATGACTATTTTTCATAACTGTGAACTAGCTGAGCATCAATCTTTGAGTTATTTCTTGTACCACTTTTATTATATTGTTATGAGCAGTTTTTGGCTATTGGTGTTGGACTCTAACCTAGTCCCAACTTTTTGCTACTTTCAACCAAAGGCTAGGTTTGTTACTTATTGAGTACATGGGGTCGGTTGTACTCATACTACATTTCTGCAACTTTCGTGCAGAGTTTTGATGCTGATGTTGCTGTGTATGGCTGGAGCTATCATTGGAGAAGTACCTGCGTTCCCGTCATAGTTGCCTCTTGGTCTTGGTTGCTTTAGAATCATTAATAAGTTCATGTATATTTCAAACAGATGATGTTTTATTTCATTCTAGCTTTGTAAACTCTAAATCCTAGAAGCTCATGACTTGTACTGTCACTCCTTAGGAATTCCATGTATAAAAGTTCAGTTATTTCTTCATTTATTTCCTCATTTAATCTCATTAAATCACATTCTTGTTAATTTGGCTTACCTAGCGGGTTGGGGTTAGGCGCCATCACGACTTGTTTGATTTTGGGTAGTGACTGTGTATTATTTACTTTACTTGATTTCTAAAATAAACTCATTATTTCATTTGCCACCATAGTTTATTCAATATTGTTATTATGTTTTATGATGTTTAAATATATCTTTCGTTCATCTAAATTAATTTTATCACGGTTGCAAGTACATGGTAGCATGTGGGATTTGCCGTGCGAAGGTGATTATTATTGTGGGCACAAGGTGCCATATGCGTAAGACTTGGAAATTGTGGTTCATGACTTGTGGCTTATGATGTGTGGTGCCTCGAGGTAATTCTTGTAGTAAGTCCATTGTTCTTTCCATTGTTAGCTTATGTATATCTTGAACAAGTTTCTATATCTAGTAGGTGTCTTGGCCTGGCCTCGTCATTACTCTACCTAGGTTAGGCTTGGTACTTATTGAGTACCGTTGTGGTGTACTCATGCTACGCTTCTGCACATTTTTGGGCCGATCCAGGTATTCTGATTGTGTTGTTGAGAGTTGCATCCGCGCGGCGGGAGACTTCAAGGTATACCTTCTTGATGTTCGCGAGCCTCAGTGTCACCATCTTACTTCATTATGCTACTATTAAATTTTAAATCAAAACAATATTGTGTTTAGAAATTCTAGTGTGTTTTAGTAGTGCTTATGACTCCGTACTACTAGTTTTGGGAAACGTTTAACTATTTGACGCTTGTGGCTATGTATGTCATTTAGTGGTTTATGATAAATGATTAAATAGTTCAATTTTGTCATTAAATCAGCATGTTTTACGCTTACCTAGTCTTAGAGACTAAGTTCTATCACGGCATCCTAAGGTGGGAAATCGGGGTCGTCACAGTTTTCTTATCTTAGGAGAAAATTCATCTGACTAAGACTTCTTGCCCTAGGATAAAATTCATCAGAGTAAGTCGACTTATCTTAGGAGAAAGTTCGTCAGACTAAGACTTCTATCTTAGGAAATAGATTCACCCAACTAAAACTTTTATCCTGTGAAATAATTCATTAGATTAGGTTTTCTTATCTTAGGAGAAACTTCATCAAAGTAATACTTGTTATCCAAGGAGAAAATTCATTAGACTAGAGATTTTTATCCTAGGAGAATGCTGAATTCGACTAAGATTTATTATCCTAGGAGAAAATTTATTAGGATAGGTTTTCTTATCTTAGGAGAAAATTCGTCAGACTAGGACTTCTTACCCTAGGAGAAAATTCATCAGACTAGGTTTTCTTATCTCAGGAGAAAATTCATCAGACTAAGACTTCTAATCCTAAGAGAAATTTTTTATCTTAGGATAATGATTCATCAAACTAATATTTCTTATCCTAGGAGATCATTCATCAAACTAGGTTTTCTTATCTTAGGAGAAAATCATCAGACCAAGACTTCTTACTCTAGGAGAAAGGGTCTAAGACTAGGAAAATATTTACCCTAGGAGGAATAATTCTCAAACTAAGATGTATTACCCTAGGAGGAAAATATAAAGAATAATGACATGTTTTTACGCATACTAGAAAGACAAATAAAGGCAAAAACTTGGGAAACATCCATTTGGTGGCTCTTCTCTTCTTTGTCTTTTGTTTTTCATTTTCATTTTTCTCCCTAACCATAGTCCCATCACTGCTTTGTTCCTATTTCAAATAAAGAAAATTTTGTCATTTTTAAACATGGTGGCCGGTTTTTGGCCTTGGTGCCTTTGGTAGCTTGGCTTTATGCTCATTCGCCTTATGAAGACCGACTGTATTGGTAGTTTTATACATTATTGGAGACTCTATTACTGCTTTCAAGAGACCTTTGCTCCCTGATTTTTTCGTTCTCAGTACCATTTCTCCATCAACCTTATCCTAAAAAGGATTTTTTTTCTTTTGTAACTTTTTTCCTGCATCCTGAATGACTTTTTACTTTTGAGCAATTTGTCTGTCAGAGAGAACCACATCTAGATATGTGCCTTTTGCGTGTTTTACACACCCATAGTCTTTGTTCAGTACTGCAGGGAACCCATGATTAACTGTCACGACCCAAATTCCCAACCTTAGGGATCGTGATGGTGCCTAACACCACACTTGCTAGGCAAGCCAATGTTAGAGTTCGATTAGCTATTTACCTTTGATTATCCATTTAAACATAATAAACAATTATAAAATAAACTTAAGCTACTGACTTTCAATGAATAATTCCAAACATAAAATAATAAACATTTAAATAGACCGAGCCCTGAAGTAACTATATAAGTAACTCTAGAACTACCCTAGGGTCTGGTGTCACAATTCACGAACTACTAAAGAATACTACAAATAATGGGCTGAAAGAAATAATGTAACTGTTCTGAATATAATAAAATAATTTTATAAAAAAAGGAGAAGACTCTCGAGATTTGCGAACGCCAACAGATATAACTCGTGTCTCCAAATAAATGAATAGCTGCTCTAAATATCTCTATTGCTGGTGGATACCTGGATATGCACAAAAGAGTGCAGAGTGTAGTATCAGTACAACCGACCCCATGTACTGAGTAAGTTGTCACGACCCGAATCCCACCTTCGGGCCATGACTGCGACTAACGGCGAACCCTCTAGACAAGCAAACGTTTGAACTAAATAAAACTCATTAACAACTAAAACAAACAAGATAACTAAGGCATCGATGGTCCGCAATGTGAAGGTTAACAAATAACCAAAATATAACATAGCAATTTCGAAATAAAACCCATATACAAATCCCAGAACTGGTGTCACATACTCACGAACTGTCTAAGAGATTACTAAAACAAAGGTCTGAAAATAAGTACATAGGACTGTCTTTGAAATATAAAGTAAGACAGAGCTGAAAGTGAAGAGTAGAAGGTGACGCCAAGGCCCACGAACGTCTGCGGGTCTACCTCGATGTCTCCTGTATGAACTGATGAGATGCTCCGACCGTCAGTGATCACCGGGTCCGGCTGCGTAGTTTGCACAACATAAAGAAGTGCAGGTGTAGCATCAGTACAACCGACCCCATGTACTGAGTAAGTGCCGAGCCTAACCTCGGCGAAGTAGTGACGAGTCTAGGACCGACAACAATATATGTACCTGTGCAATTCTATATAATAACAGGAAAAATGTCGACGCAAATAAGCAAGTAAGACAGATACGGGGAGAACATGCTGTGGATAAAAGGGGCAACAAAATGCTAGCACAGTAGAAAAGGGTAATAACTGAAATGTAAAGATAAAGTCAGGAATTTAACTTCTCAAACAAATAATGAACTGCATAAGGCACGACATGTCCCCTCGTGCATAACCTCACAATCACTCGGCACAGAATGTCCCCTCGTGCATTACCTCACAATCACTCGGCATAGAATGTCCCCTCGTGCGTATATAATAACACTCGGCACAGAATGTCCCCTCGTGCATAACCTCACAATCACTCGGCACGGAATATCCCCTCGTGCGTATATAATTACACTCGACACGAAATGTCCCCTCATGCATAACCTCACAATTACTCGGCACGGAATGTTCCCTCGTGCGTATATAATAATCAGTGATCAACACGGTATTTCCCCTCGTGTGATAAGTAACAAACAGCCGGCACGGCATGTCCCCTCGTGCGACAAATAATAAAACAAAGCAACAATATAATGTGAAAGTCAACATTAAGAAGTCTCAAGTGTATGGAAATGCTCAATAAAATTATATTGTCCCGGCAAGGAGAAATCATCAATTACAAACTCAACAAATGCCCAACAAATGTCTTAGCTATAACCAACCTCGCATCAGAAATACAATTTCACAATGTAAGCTTCAACTGAAACAAATAACTCAATAACTCTCCACGTCATGAAACAACATCAAGGTATCACTACTAATTCACCAATTACTCATAGTGCGGGGAATATTAAGAACACAGTAAGTTTCATCACAATTGACTCACGGGCATGCTTGACCGCAACATATAGGCACTCGTCACCACGCCTATACGTTGGACATGAGTTACACATAGCAAATAAGACTCTATACCTAATCCCTCAAGCTGAGGTTAGGCCAAACACTTACCTAGGCTCCAAAAATGCAAGTCAAGCCTCAATCACAGCCTTCTCTCTCGAATCCAACTCCGAATCGGTAATATCTAGACATAATGGATTTATCAACATCAATAAGTACTCAATAAACCAATTTCCAAGCCTAATTAGACATTTCCTACTAATCTTCCAAGAATACTAAAATTTGACCCCGGGCCCACACGTTCAGATTTTCGAAAATTCATGAAGGAATCAATTACCCGGAGTCTAAGGATCGAAGTTATGTGATTTATACAAGAATTCATGGCCTAACATGGAAAGTCACAAAATCCTCAAGAACCCTAAAATTACTACCTAATTATATGATTTTTAGATGATTTAGTAGTGAATTTGACTAGGAATTATTGTTAAAACTAGAAGTTTATGGGGTTTAACTTACCTCTTATAGTGGGTGGTCGTGGAAGGTGCTGCCCAAACTTGGATGCTCTCTAATGGAGGTTGATGGTGGATAAAATGAAGAAAACCCGAAATTTTGAACATTTAAGAGGGGCTGCCAACAGGGGTTTCCGCACCTACGGTCACACGCCTGCGAGAAATTCATCGCCCATGCGGAAACGGGCCTGGGACCCTAGGCTCGCACCTGCGGAGTTGGGAGCCGCACCAGCGGTCCCGCTCCTACGGAGTTTGGATCGCTCCTGCGGAGATAGGACAAATAACATATAATAAACTTGTTCCGGGCTCCGGAACCGTAATACGGGCCCGCTAACAGGGCTTTCACATAATTACTCATTTTCAAAATCCTTTATTATTTCCAGAAAACAATTTTCTTAAAAAATTCATTTCTCGGGCTTGGGACCTCGGAATTCGATTTTGGGCATACGCCCAAGTCCCATATTTTCCTACGGCCCCTCCAGGACCGTCACATCACGGGTCCAGGTCCGTTTACCAAAAACGTTGACCAAAGTCAACTTTATTCAATTATTCAATTAAAAAATCCCATTTTTATCAAATTTTCACATGGAAGCTTCCTGGCTACCTGCCCCGGGTTACGCACACATATCGAGGTGAGATTAACAGAGGCTTTCGGGGCCTCGGAACACAAATTTAGTTGGAATTACTTAGGATGACTTTTTGGGTCATCACATAAGTGACGAGCCTAACCTCGACGAAGTAGTGACGAGGCTACGACAAGGCATTAACAAACATATAACCTGTGACAATAATATATACAATAACGTAATAAAACAATTCTACACGAACAAGAAAAAATGTAACGGAGACAATAAATTTAAAGCAAGAAGGAAATCTTAAGCAAATAAATAAATAAATACTGTAACAACAATAAAATAACCCATCCACCTTTTTTAGGCCTCAGCTATAACCAACTGTCAAATAATTTCTAAGTTTTCAAACTCTAACTTTAATAAAAATAGTGCCAAAATATGAAAAATAGTAATATAAAATGGAAGTTTTCAAATCTTGGTTTTACTTTGAATATTATTAAAAATATAATTGTCCTCCCTTATTTCTTCTTGTTGCGGCGTGCAACCCGATCCCACCAGACATATCATATCAATTTATTCACCTGTATTACGATCAATTTATTCACCCGTATCACAATCAATTATCCACCCTTATCACAACCCCCTTTTCACCGCCTTTCAAGTCAAAGCCTTTCACAATATTTATGTGTAGACAAATTGTAAACAGAACAAGTTTTACTTTAAAATAATAGTAAAAAAAGAGTATGAAATAATGACAATAAAATAATTAGTGTTCCAGCCTTTATTTTATAAACAGTAAAACATGCATATTCTCCCTTATCATTGTCTTGTTGCGGCGTGCAATCCGATCCCACCTATTCACAATATAACAATCAATTATCCACCCTTATCACAGCCCCCTTATCACAACCCCCTTATCACACCATTTTTGTTTATTCATCAAAAACTTTCACAGTTCAGGCCAAGCCTTTCACAACACTTTTATTTCAACAAATTTCAAACAGAAAACAATATAGCTCGTAAGCTTCAACCAATATCATTTCACAATAAAACCAACCAGAATATATGTAAACACCGTAACGCTGTCAACCCAGCTCAGTTTTTATGTAGCATGATAAAATCAAGAGAACATTCAACACTTTTAATACACTTGCCACAACAATTGGCAACAATCAATTGAAACAAAACAACCACGTAAACCTCAACAATCATAATACACTTAAACTGCATTCCTTATCACTTCCTCAATAATATCAAAAAAGAAACCAACAGGAACATGTGTGTGTGTATATATATATATATATATATATATATATATATATATATATATATATAATTCGTAAAAACAATGCCAAACCGCTCAACCGTTTTGTACCAAAAGGAATCCAACTAAAACAACCAATACCCTTTCCAAAACAATCACAACAATATCTAACAATAAAATAACAAGGCCAACTAGTCATAGAAACAATAATGAACATAGAACAATTAAGACAAGAATCAATTAAGTTGGGAACGGGAAAAGGTTAATGCTTAACAGGCAAATTGGGTGGTGCATAGATACTCGTCACCTCACCTATACACCACGCCCATGCATTTCACATAGCAAAAAAGTGGAGATTCCTATTCCCTCAAGTCAAAGTTAGACCAAACACTTACCTCAATTTCGCAGGCCACTCACTTCTCAATGACAACTTTTCCTTTAGAATCTTGCTCTAACTTGCTCGAATCTAATCGTAATTAACTCAATACCAGTAATTAAGGATAAATAAACTAACTTTATTGAAAATTGCAATTTTTCCTATGTTTCTAAAAAAAAGTGAAAGTCCGACCCGAGCCCGCTTGGTCTAAACTCGAGGTTCGGACCAAATTAAGTTAGCCATTCACCCACGAACCCAAATATACAATTAGTTTCGAAATCCGACCTCAATTCGAGGTAAATATTCGATTTTTACAAAATTCCCTAATTCTACTCAAACCCTCAATTTTTACCATGAAATCTTTTAGTTTTTGATTTAAAAGTGATTAAAAACAATGGGTAATTGAATAAGTAAAGTTTATAATTGTTTACCTATGACTTGAGGATGATATTTGGTGAAGAAATTCGTTCCTAGGGCTGCGGGGTTCAAAAATTTGATGAAGAAGCCTGCCCCTTAAATATATATTTTTCTACCAGCTATTTTGCCTCGTTTCTTATGTCAAACGATCTCGAAACTCGATTTTTATGTGTCCAATGGATTCATTGTGAAATTATAGTCAAGTTAGGCTTTTTAATCACTCAATTTTGACCTTATAATGAAGGAGATATGTAGGTTTTAATATTCGCAAATAGTGCAGACTTTTAATACGCTGTCAGAGGTAATTTCGTAATTAACCTGAACAATCTGGCAACCTTAGTAAAATGGCCATAAAATCTTTCTACGATATCCAAATTCGATTATTCTTTTTGCTACGGGCCCGTAAATACGATACAGATCTAATACTTCACTCAAAACAGAAATCGGAGCTCATTTGTTCAATATGATATCAGTTATGCTTGAAGAAACGACGTCGAAGCATAAGAAAGAACGAGCGCAACACAACCCAAACCTATTTGAAACTTACCCGAGCCCTCGAGGCTCTAAACCAAATATTCATGCAAGTCTAAAAGCATCATACGAACTTTCTCGTGCGATCAAATCATGAAAATAACATGTAAAACTATGAATTAAACCTCAAAACTCATTATTTTTCTCAAGAACACTTAAAGTTCACTATTTATCAATTGGACGTCCGAATCACTTTAAATAAATTCTGATTCTCACCAAATTTCGCATACAAGGCTTGAATATCATAACAAACCTGTATCGAGCTCCGGAACCAAAATACGGGCCCGATACCAACGATTTCAAACGTTAATTCATTTCTTTATTTCATTAATAATTCAGCAAAACAATTTTCTTAAAAAATTGATTTCTAAGGCTTGGGATCTCATAATTCAATTTCGGGCATATGGCCAAGTCTCATATTTTACTGCGGACCTCCCGTGATCGTCAAAACACAGAACCGAGTTTGTTCACTCAAAATGTTGACTCAAGTCAACTAAAACCAAATTTTTTATTCAATTTTTTTATTTTATATTTTCACATAAAAGCTTTCCGATTTCACTCTCGGACTGTGCATGCAAATCGAGGTATTTAAAATTAACCTTTTGTAACGACCCGACCAGTCGTTTTGAGCTGTAGCCCATCGTTCAGCAGTTGGAAGTCATGAACAACTTCATTTCAGGTATATTGACTTGTGCGTATGGTCAGAGTTGAATTTCGGGAAGTTCGGAGTCAAATTGGAAAGAAAAATTTCATTGCGGCAGCCTAAAGTTGAAGAAAATGGCTAAGATTGGAATTTTGATTAAACGACCTCAGAATCGGGATCTGAAGGTTCCATCAGGTTCGTATGATGATTTTGGACTTGGGCGCATGTCCGGATCGGGATTTGGATGACCTGGGAGTGGTTCGGCGTATATTATGGAAGATAGCATTTTGAAAGGATTTCATAAATTTGAGATGTAAGGCATCTCAGTGTTATAGATGTCCGTTTGGTATTCCGAGTTTGGGAATAGCTTCGTATGGTGATTCTGGAGTTGGGAGCGCGATCAAAAGCGAATTCGGATGTCCGTAAGGTATTTTGAAGCTATTTGGCTAAAGATAGAAATTTGAAGGTTTTTGAGAAATCCGACCGGAAGTGAAAATTTTGATATCGGGGTCGGAATGCGATTCCGAAAATTGGAGCAGGTCTGTAATGTCGAATATGACTTGTGTGCAAAATTTCAGGTCAATCGGACGTGATTTGATAGGTTTCGGCATCGGATGCGAAAGTTTGAAATTTCAAAGTTCATAAAGTTGAATTTTAGTGTGATTCATGATTTCGACATTGTTTGATGTGATTTGAGGCCTCGAGCGAGTTAGTATCATGTTTTGGGACATGTTGGTATAATTGGTTAAGGTCCCGAGGGCCTCGGGTGGATTTGGGAAGGTTAATGGAATTAATTCGGACAAAAAAAAAAGAAAAAGAAGTGCTGGTTCTGCAGATTTGGACAGCAATTAGTGCATCGTGGAGCGTACTTTGGAGGCATATATATCAAATTCTATAATGAATATGGAAACTATATATATTAAAGTTGTAGCCCTTGCATTCTAGTTTCTAGAACGATAAACCATTCACCATTTGGATATTTGTACATAAAGTTATGATCGATTGAATGAAGGCCGGTAAAGCTGTTTTTGCATTTTCCCCAGAAATTTCTGATGCGAGGAGCCTACTTTGGAAGCTTATATCTCGAAATCTATAAGGAATCTAAAATTTTGCAAAACATGAAAGCTGTAGCCCTTGCAATCTAGCTTTCTGAATGTTAAACCATTCATCAATTGGAAATTTGTACTGAAGGTTATGATCGATTGAACAGGGGCTGGTAAAGCTGTTTCTAGTGGACTTTTAGTGACGAAAATGGACTTTTAGTGACGGCTCGGCAGAAACTTAAGGACCAAAAATGCTCATTTCCTTCATTTCGTTTTGGATTTTTGGAGCACGGTTCTTGGGTGATTTTAGGGAGATTTTCACGGGAAAACATTGGGGTAAGTGTTCCTTATCCTATATTGATTATATTTTATGATTCCATACTCATCTACATCATGAATCCATGAATTTATTAAAGAAAAAATTATTTTTTTGCAAATTTTCCAAAAATAAAAATTTAAGATTCGAAAGCCAATCCAATGTCGGAATTCGATAATTTTTGCATGGTTGAACTTGTATCGGAATGGGTTGTCGGATTTTGTAAGTTTCGTCAGTTTCCGGGCACGTGGGCCCGATGGCATTTTGGTCATTTCACTAAGCAGAGTTGGGAAATTTTATAATCTGAATTTTTAGCAAACAATTGAGTATATTTTCATTGGTTTATCGTCATTTGGGTAGTTTTGGAGCGTTGTGCATCGATTGGAGTCGTCGGGAAGGCTTGGAGTCCGTTTATGGAATTTCGGAGCGAGGTAAGTCTCCTTTCTAACCTTGTGAGGGGGAATTGTCCTCCTAGGTGAATTAAATGAATATATGAAATTATTTGTGGGGGCTACGTACGCACGAGGTGACGAGAGTCCGTGCGTAGCTACTCTTATGCCATGTCCGGGTAGTCTAGGACCCACTAGCATACCTTACGTGTTGTACATGTGATCCTGTCATAATGTTAGGTTGACAATGCTATTGAATTGGTAATTTATTTGCCTAAAAAGGCTAGAGTGTACTTTTAATTATTTGGAAAGAGGATAGATTTCCCCGTGAATTAGTGTGTTCCTGGCAAGGCTATTTATTGAATATTGTTAAACTTGGCAAATGAATTTCCAGGAAATATTCTAAATACTATCTTCATGTTTAATTAAGGAGGATTTTATCACTTCTATGAGAAACTGTCTTCTTGGATAAAAATATGGATTTCCTTTATGTGAATACGTGTATGTATGAGCACCTGAGTTGCAGGTATGATTTGGAGCAGGCTAACCGTATTATTATTATTATGTTGACCGCGTCGCATGATTGATTCGCGAGCGGGGAAAATAGATGCATCTATGGTTCGGGTCGTTCGATCCTTTGGCAGTGCATAGTTTATTATTGTTGGTCCGCGCCGTTCGAACCTCGGCATATTGTTGCGCATGATAAATGTTGCGTATTTTCCTGTGAATCATACTTGTTTATTGGCCTGAGTATATTTTGAGTTTCCAGTTTAAAAGAAAGAGAATTTATGTGAAAACTTTTGGATTAAATTAATATTTATTGATGTTTCCAATCTCAGATTATTGATTAATTGGTTATGATTCTCATGTTTAGCTCCACACATAGATTATGCTAGACTGACTTATAGCAAGTGTCAAATTCGACCACTCGTCACTACCTCTCTGAGGTTAGGCGGGAAACTTACTGGGTACACGTTGTTTTCGTACTCATACTACACTTATGTGCATTTTGTTGCACAGGTGCCCTTCTGGGATGTGATTGACATTGAGACTTTGACGTGTTGCATAATCCGGTGGCGTTCTGCAGCTGACAGAGTTTCCCTCTATGTATTGTATTTTTACTTTAAAATTTCTTGTCCAATTTGTATTTCGGGCAAGTTTTGTAGTATTTGTATAAAATTCTTAGAAGTTGCTCATGTACTTGTGTCACCGGGTTCTGGGGATGTCTTGAGATTATTTTTTTTAATTAAGTTGTTTCTCCGTCGTACTTAATTTACAAGAATTTATTAAATAAATTATGAAATGAAAGAAAAGGGTACGATTTCGAAAGTGTTGAGCAGGAAACGTATTTTAACAAATTAGGGGTTGGCTTGCCCGACAGTTGTGTCCGGCGCCATCACGACCTATGGATTTTGGGTCGTGACACCTTTTTATGGATATTAAGACTAGAACGGAGTCTAAATATATAGAATGACCCCTTGGGTCATCACAATCTCCACCTCTAAAACAAACGTTCATCCTCGAATGGACATAGAAGACTACCTGAATTTGCAAACATGTGTGGATATTTACTCTGCATGTCCGACTCGGACTCCCACGCAACTGCCTCAACGGGCTGACCCTTCCACTGCACTCGAACTGAAGGATAACTCTTAGACCTCAATTGACGAACCTACCAGTCCAAAATAGCTACCGGCTCCTCCTTATAAGTCAAGTCTTTGTCCTATTGGACAGAGCTAAAATCTATTACGTGGGAAGGTTTACCATGATATTTTCGGAGCATAGATGCATGGAACACCGGATGAACTGAGGATACCTATGGAGGCAACGCAAGTCTATAAGCTACCTCCCTCACTCTATTAAGAATCTCAAAAGGCCCGATACACCTAGGGCTCAGCTTACCCTCCTTCCCAAATATCATAACACCTTTCGTGGGCGATACACAAAGCAATACTCTCTCTCCAACCATGAATGCCACATCACGAACCTTACGATCGGCATAACTCTTTTGCCTAGACTAAGCTGCACGAAGTCTCTCTTGAATAATCTTGACCTTACCTAAGGCCTCTTGAACTAAGTCTGTACCCAACAACCGAGCCTCTCCCGGCTCAAACCATCCGACTGGCGATCTGTACCGTTTACCATTGAATGCCTCATAAGGAGCCCTCAATGCTCGTATTTTACCTGCTGACAATTTAAGCAACGAGTCATATACTCCACCATATCCTTTTTAATCCTTCTCCACCAATAATGTTGCCTCAAATCTTGGTACATTTTAGCTGCCCATGGGTGAATAGAATACTTAGATCTGTGAGCCTCCTCAAGGATCAACTCAAGAAGGCCATCAACATTAGGCACACATATACGACCCTTCATCCTCAAAACACCATCATCACCAATTGTAACCTGCTTGGCACAACCGCGCCGAACTGTGTCCCTAAGAACCATCAAATGCGGGTCATCATTCTGCCGCTCCCGGATACGCTCTATTAAAGAAGACCGAGCGACTGTACAAGCCAGACCACTATTGGGGGAAACATCAAACTTCACGAACTGATTAGCCAACGTCTAAATGTCTGAAGCTAACAGTCTCTCACCAACTGGAATATATGCAAGGCTGCCCATACTCACCGCCTCTATTTTCTTAATAATTGTTCATAGCCAATTACGCAATTATCAACGGCTTCACGTTAACAATAATCCCCTTTCAATTCTTCACAATACTGATGACGGGGTGCGATTCATGAAGACCTCATTATTATATACCCGAATTAACATGTCTCATTTAACGCCACGTGGGCGAACACCCACCTCGTAGGTTAAAGCTCAATAATTATAGAACGAATTTGGCTAATTATGCACAGATAATTAATTCATTTATTTATTATTATTTATTCAATTATTATTATTATTATTATTATTATTATTATTATTATTATTATTATTATTATTATTATTATTATTATTATTATTATTATTATTTTATGCATAAATTTTTGAATAAGCCCAGTAGGCATGACTCCCTACCAGTACTACAGTAAACATTTTAATTCACAAGGGATAATTTAAACACAAGAATTTCCATCACAAGGACGTCGTCCTTACATAACTTCCACCGCGGCTCATAGCCCTATTTAAACATCTCAAATCATATTAAAATGCGAGGATCTCGTCGTCAATTTTGAATCAAAAGCAACATGTGTATCGTGCCAATCAAAACATTCCATTTCGAGTTACGAAGCTCACCCGAGAGTGGAGGATATTGGAAGAATTTTATTAGATACGCATAACCGAATTAAGTCCAGAAAATCATCACTTTATAATAATTAGAGATTGTTCTTGTAATGACACTATTTAATGTAGTGACCTCAGCCATACCATAGAAAATATATCAACAGGCTGGGTCTCCACCTCTAGGAATCTGACCTCCACTTTCAACATTCCGATTCCTTTTTCCCTAGCTGGTCATGTAGTAGAGTTGTAACTGCAGTGGGGCACGTAGCCTGAGTGCTCTGATGAAATATAACTCTCCCAAATCTAGGACAATTTCTACCACTAGACGACATAAAGTATCAACTTGCCCTGAGTCGCACAAAATTTTGCAGTTATAATTGAGTCCTTTAATGAGTATGTGGACCTATATGAATCGAAGTAGGAGAATGACAGGCTAACTTATCCAAACTGATGGCATGTTCTGACATTGTCACGGTGACCTGACACAATCGTTCAAACCTTAAGCGACACGCAAAAATGGAAAGTCCGATAAACAAACTCTTTCAAAAGCATTTATGAGAACTGAGTCAAGTAGTTGGTGTTGCAATGGCTGGTCCCCTCTTCGTAGGCTTACGACAAACACTCGCAGCCAATTTCTTCTTTTACTATGTTGACCCAACAGTGCTGAGCTACCCCATATATTCATATACTCTTCTTTATTATTTGGGGTAACTCTCATCCCCATTGATGCACAATAATCACAAAAGTAGAGCTCTATACAGATAAATCTTGGCACGAACCATATAGTCTAGAAGCTCGTCAACCACTGTACTCCCTCTGAAGCACTCCAAAATCTGCAACCGTGACTTCGGTAGATTTAAAGTTGTTTATATAACTCCTTTGGTACTGAGGTATATGGTTATTAAGGAGGCAGACACACCGCAAGTCCCAGCTTTATCTTTTGCAAAATCTCAGGCCTTATACCTTCCACGCCAAATCGATATAATACATGACCCCGCAATCTATTCCTTGACGAAGGACTTCCCTATTTGGCACTAAGTCATAGGTCACAATGCCTGACAATCCACAATGTTAAACTTCACAGCTCATATAAGTAAACCCCGTTGCTTTCAATTTATTCCCATGTTCTACAATACTTCATAGCAGCGGTCAAGAAAATCATGTGGGTCCTCAAAAGATGTACCACCGAAATGGAGTGTAAATAGTTTGGTAAACTTTTCCAACTTCAATAAAATGACAAGTGCACCTTGTAACACTGCAGTAACTATAAATCCTTCCGAAATCGGAATTATTCCAACAGGTACCAACTGAACTAGAACCTCCGCGTCTAGATCCATTTGAGACTACACAATAGGTGCTGATGTTCGAGCTTTAGAATTATCTCTGCTTCTGTCTCTTTCCCCAATCGTAGATGTCGTTGGGGCTTTATTTCATGTTCGGTTGAAAATGCTTTTCGTGATGTCGAGATTTGTAGGACAAGAATAGGCAAGTTCAATCATCAATGGTAGAATAAATTCGCACGATGGAGTAGAATAGAAGTGAAATTTTTCCTAACTTCATAGCCTCTGAGAGATAAGTACAGACATCTCCGTAACGGTCCTTCAGACTCTATTAAGTTTGTTAGTGAATTGTGAGACCTAAGCAACCTAGTGCTCTAATACCAACTTGTCACGACCCAAATTCCCAACCTTAGGGATCGTGATGGTGCCTAACATCACACTTGCTAGGCGAGCCAATGTTAGAGTTCGATTAGCTATTTACCTTTGATTATTCATTTAAATATAATAAACAATTATAAAATAAACTTAACCTACTGACTTTCAATGAATAATTCCAAACATAAAATAATAAACACTTAAATAAACCGAGCCACGAACTAATTATATAAGTAACTCTAGAACTACACCAGGGTCTGGTGTCACAATTCACGAACTACTAAAGGATACTACAAATAATGGGATGAAAGAATAATGTAATTGTTCTGAATATAATAAAACAATTTTATAAAAATAGGAGAAGACTCTCGAGATCTGCGAATGCTAGCAGATATACCTCGTGTCTCTGAATAAATTAATAGTTGCTCTAAATATCTCTATTGTTGGTGGATACCTGGATCTGCACAAAAGAGAACAGAGTGTAGTATCAGTACAACCGACCCCATGTACTGAGTAAGTGCTGAGCCTAACCTCGACGAAGTAGTGACGAGGCTACGACGGGGCATTAACAACATATAACATGTGACAATAATATATACAATAACGCAATAAAACAATTCTACACGAACAAGAAAAAATGTAACTGAGAAAATAAATATAAAGCAAGAAGGAAATCTTAAGCAAATAAATAAATAAATACTGCAACAAAAATAAAATAACTCAGGCGCCTTTTCTAGGCCTCATCTATAACCAACTCTCAAATAATTTCCAAGTTTTCAAACTCTAACTTTAAATAAAAATAGTGCAAAAAATATGATAATAGTAATATAAAATGGTAGTTTTCAAATCTTGGCTTTTCTTTGAAAATCAATAAAAATATAATTGTCCTCCCTTATTGCTCCTTGTTGCGGCGTGCAACCCGATCCCACCAGACATATCATATCAATTTATTCACCCGTATCACGATCAATTTATTCACCCGTATCACAATCAATTACCCACCCTTATAACAACCCTCTTGTCACAACCCCCTTATCACCGCCTTTCAAGTCAAAGCCTTTCACAATATTTATGTCTCGATAAATTATAAACAGAACAAGTTTTACTTTAAAATAATAGTAAAAGCAAAGTATGTAATAATGACAATAAAACAATGAGTGTTCCAGCCTTTATTTTATAAGCAGTAAAACATGCATATTCTCCCTTATCATTATCTTGTTGTGGCGCCCGATCCCACCTATTCACAATATCACAATCAATTATCCACCCTAATCACACCAATTTTGTTTATTCATCCAAAACTTTCACAGTTCAGGCCAAGCCTTTCACAACACTTTTATTTCAACAAGTTTCAAACAGAAAACAATATAGCTCGTAAGCTTCAACCAATATCATTTCACAATAAAACCAACAAGAATATATGTAAACACCGTAACGCTGTCAACCCAGCTCAGTCTTTATGTACCATGATAAAATCAAAAGAACATTCAACACTTTTAATACACTTGCCACAACAACTGGCAACAATCAATTGAAACCAAACAACCACGTAAACCTCAACAATCATAAAACAGTTAAACTACATTCCTTATCACTTTCTCAATATTATCAAAAATGAAACCAACAGGAACATGTGTATATATATATATATATATATATATATATATATATATATATATATATATATATATATATATATATAATTCGTAAAAACAATGCCAAACCGCTCAACCGTTTTGTACCTCAAGGAATCCGGCTAAAACAACCAATACTCTTTCCAAAATAATTACAACAATATCTAACAATAAAATAACAAGGCCAAGTAGTCATAGAAACAATAATGGACATAGAACAATTAAGACAAGAATCAATTAAGTTGGGAACGGGAAAGGGTTCATGCTTAACAGGAAAATTGGGTGGTGCATAGATACTCGTCACCTCACCTATACACCACGCCCATGCATTTCACATAGCAAACAAGTGGGGATTCCTATTCCATCAAGTCAAAGTTAGACCAAACACTTACCTCAATTTTGCAGGCCACTCACTTCTCAATTACAACCTTTCCTTTAGAATCTTGCTCTAACTTGCTCGAATCTAATCATAATTAACTCAATATCATTAATTAAGGCTAAGGGAACTAACTTTATTGAAAATTATAGTTTTTCCTAAGTTTTCTCAAAAAAAGTAAAAACCCGACCCCGGACCCGCTTGGTCTAAACTCGGGGTTCCGACCAAATTACGTTTACCCATTCACCCACGAACCCAAATATTTAATAAGTTTCGAAATCCGACCTCAATTCGAGGTAAAGATTCGATTTTTACAAAATTCCCTAATTCTACCCAATCCCTCAATTTTTACCATAAAAATTCTTAGTTTTTGATTTAAAAGTGATGAAAAACAATGGGTAATTGAAAGAGTAAAGTTTAGAATTGATTACCTATGACTTGTGGATGATATTTGGTGAAGCAATTCATTTCTAGGGCTGTGGGGTTCGAAAATTTGAAGAAGAAGTCTGCCCGTTTAATATATATTTTTCTACCAGCTATTTTGTCTCGTTTAATATATATTTTTCTACCAGTTATTCTGCCTCGTTTCTTGTGCTAAAAAATCTCGAAACTCAATTTTTATGCGTCCAATGGAAACCTTGTGCAATTCTAGTCAATCTAGGCTTTTAAATCACTCAATTTGACCTTATAATGAAGGAGATATGTAGGTTTTAATATTTGCAAATAGTGCAGATTTTTAATACGCCGTCAGAGGCAATTTCGTAATTAACCTGAAAAATCTGGCAACCTTAGTAAAATGACCATAAAATCCTTATACGATGTCCAAATTCAATGATTCTTTTTGCTACGGGTCTTTAATTACGATACGGATCAAATACTTCATTCAAAATAGAAATCAGAGCTTATTTGTTCAATATGATATCATTTATTCTTGAAGAAACGACGTCGAAGCATAAAAAAGAACGAGCGCAACACAACCCAAACCTATTTGAAACTCACCCGAGTCCTCGGGGCTCTAAACCAAACATTCACGCAAGTCTAAAAGCATCATACATACTTTTTCGTGCGATCAAATCATGAAAATAACATGTAAAACTATGAATTAAACCTCAAAACTCATTATTTTTCTCAAGAACACTTAAAGTTCACTATCTATCAACCGGACGTCCGAATCACGTCAAATAAATTCCAATTCTCACCAAATTTTGCATACAAGGCTTAAATATAATAACAAACCTGTATCGAGCTCCGGAACCAAAATACGGGCCTGATACCAACGGTTTCAGACGTTAATTAATTCTTTTATTTCATTAATTATTCAGCAAAATAATTTCTTTCAAAAATTAATTTCTAAGGCTTAGGACCTCAAAATTCAATTTCGGGCATACGCCCAAGTCCTATATTTTACTGCGGACCTCCAAGAACCGTCAAAACTCAAATCCGAGTCCGTTTACTCAAAATGTTGACTCAAGTCAACTAAAACCAAATTTTTAATTCTAAAAATTATTATTTCTTATATTTTCACATAAAAGCTTTCCGGTTTCATGCCTGGACTGTGCACGCAAATTGAGGTATTTAAAATTAATCTTTTTATGACTATTAAGCCTAGAACGGAGTCTAAATATATAGAATGACCCCTTAGGTCATCACATTAACCTTGCGGTAATATCTTTTTTTTTCTTATCCAAGTAGGTTGCCCGAAGTATCTTTGGGGAATCTTTCGTATTACACGAATTCTTAAGACGTGTTGATTGTAACAACTGATTATTCATGTTACTCCTTGTATAGTGTTATCTTATGTTTGTTGGCCAGCATTTGCTTTATGCAACTGAAAAGCTGGTAGAAAATTTTGAAATATTTTCTTGCTCGTTTTGATGAGGAATGACTAAAAAAAAAAGGACATAATGATGCAAAGATACAATATCTAAAAATAAATTCCCCATCCGGGAAGGAAAGAAGTAAGATTTTGTTTTGGTAATTAGCCTTAATGACCATGACATGCATTTTGGACTCAACAGTTTGATCTACCGAACCGATCTAATCTTTATTTTACCATTCCTATGGCCTTTGAAGTCAGTCTTGTTCGTGCCAATACTTTGCATCAACTCAACGACTCACTTTCAACTAGTGGTGCCGCAAGTGGTTTTTACCAACAAGTCTCTCTCATTTGTTTATCTCTAATTACCGTCGCCTAACACTGCTCGTGAAGGTTTTCACTAGTAAGACTTTTCTTCTTCTTCCTCTTCTTTCTTTTTTTTTTCTTTTTCTCTTTTCTTTTATTTTCTTGTAATTCCTTGAGCAAGCGACATTTGTCGTATGATAACCATTACCCATTTCGTGCTTCACTTGACATTCTCGAAACTCATTAGGAAGTCTTTATTTGGAAGGATTTTGGATATGGTTAGAAAGGAAGAACGACATGAAGGCTAAAAACAAACCCAATGTGATGGGGTGTACACTTACAACTCTTGGAACCGACTCTTTCTAAAATTAAAACAAAATGTTTTTTCCAGTTTCAGATATTGGGGACTTTTTTTGGTTGGACTGAATCTTAGAGTAAGGCTGCCTACAAATCATTTTTAAAGGAATCAGGTCAAACGTAGTTCAACTATCTCACCTAATGATTGGTTGTTTGGTTTTCATCAATTTCTTCTTTTTGCCTCTCTTTGTTTAAGGTTTTTTTTCTTTTTATTTTCCTTTTTGGGGAACTATTTTGAACTTTTTTTCTTTCGACTTGAACTTTCTAAACATTGCCCCAATTTGTACTTTTTGGGACACAGACCTTTTCTTGGGACTTTTGACCCTATACTTGATTCCAAGAGAGAGGGGTCAATGAAAATGATACAAACTCGAAAAGGGTGACGAAGGATTTATAGTGTTTGG
This sequence comes from Nicotiana undulata, assembly GCA_005239495.1. NCBI lineage: Eukaryota > Viridiplantae > Streptophyta > Magnoliopsida > Solanales > Solanaceae > Nicotiana > Nicotiana undulata. The sequence goes on along the minus strand of ML251714.1, from coordinate 10,876 downwards.
ATAGAAGAAAAAGGGCCTCCCAGCCTCAAGAGCGCCAACCATACTTTCAATTCGCAATCACAACATTGATGGACATGTTCGCCTTCTTGGTCTTGTCTAGTGTAAAGTTGTATGCGCAATACTTTCTTCACCGTGAATGAACCTTGTCAATTTGGGCAACTTTTCCCTCTTTGTGTGGAAAAGTGCATTTCAACACTAATTGATCCATTTCAAATTGTTTGGATTACAACTTCTTTTGAAAAATACATTCCATCTGTTAGTGCCAAACTTTTGACCATGTTTCTTAAGCCCGATATTCACAATGCTTTGGAAATAGAGATCCTCTTTATGGGTATAACCACTTGGTTCCATGCAAATTTAGCTCATGTTTACTTTTAAGGTGTTTCAACTTTCTGTTCAGCCTCAAAATGTATCTTTATCTGAGTTATCCAATTCAAGAAAAAATCATTTTCCTAAGATCAAGACAAAAATTTGGCAAGCATGTCATGTCACTTGAACTAGCTGAAAAGAACTAAGCACATAATGATGCAATATGATAAAACAACAAACTGAATTTCAGTGAATAACAAGATAGAAGAGTTTGACTCAGGTCAAGCAAACTAAAATCTAAGTTACAACCCTAATATAACCCCAAATAACGGAAATAACAAAAATAAAAATAAATAAACAAGACTAACAAATGAACAAAATTGAAGGATAGACAGGTTTGAATCAACAAAACAAACAAAATCTGGATCACAACCTCGAAATGACCTAGAATAGAAACAACATCAAAACAAGCTACCAAGATTCCTTCCTAGAGAGGAGAGGATAACTTTTCAATGGTTAAGCTTGACATTTTAGCTACAAATTTTCTCATAGGTATCATGAGAACCTTCCCCAATTTCAATCTCATTAACTTTAGTGGGAATGTTCTTGATCCCTTTGATCAACTTGTCTTCGGCATTAACCACCAGATTTAGGATTGGCGACATAAGATTTTTATAGCAACTGACTTTCCAAAGGTCTTGATAGTATTCTCATACTCCATGTCACCATGTACCATCCCCACAAGGTGTGCATCAGCATGTGCAAGTAAATGATTCTGTATGATATTCGGGGTGTCAATGTTCTGAACCACAATTAGTTTTTCCTGGACCATCCTTTCTATTTCTCTTTTCAAATCCCGACAGCTTTTAACATTATGCCCTTGAGCATTGGAATTGTATTCACACCTTTTCGAAGGGTCAAAACTTCTTGCACGTGGGTCCATAAAATTTGGAGAAATAGGTGCAATCATGTCATAATGCTTTAATTTCTCAAACAAACTTAAGTATGACTCATCTATTGGTGTAAAATTATCTTTCGACCTATGATCCCCTCTATATTCTTTCCTTGGATGTGACTTATAGGACCTTTGAAAAATTTGTGGAGGTTGATGAGAATTTTTCGGTGCTGGTGCTGTGTTCTTGGGTGTCTTGGTACCTGGGCATATGACTCCTGATTATATATGACATGCTGAGGTGTATCAACAAAGTATTGTGGGTTCTGATGTGGATAGTAGTGCTCAGGGGAGTCATTGGAAATATGACGAGGCTACCCATTTTTTGAGATGTTCCTCTAGGACCTCTCCTTGACCCCGATGCCACTTTGGTCTCTTCATCCTTCTCATACGTGTCAGCAAAGTTACCAAATCCCATCTGGACAGGGTGAGTTGTGTCTTTGAGAACTGGTTGACTTACAATTCTACCTGTCTTCAAGTCATTCTCAAACATTTTCCCAAATTTGGTTGCTTCCAAGAAAGGTCTGCCCATTGTAGACATTATGTTTTGAAAATAGTCAGGATCTTGGGCCTGAAGAAAGATAGTTATTAACTCGTGGCCATCCATGTGGTGGCTTAACTCTAGCCGGTTTCTCTCTCCATTTAATGGAAAACTCTATGAAACTTTCCGGCAGTTTCTTCTTCATATTAGAGAGGGAATGTGCAGTGTCAATATTGTACTACAACTATTTGAATATGGCCTGAGCCATATCATTCCAGGCATGCCAGTGAGAAGTATCTTGATCAGTAAACCACTTGGAGGCTGCTCCCGAAAGGCTTTTCCCAAAACAAATCATCTCTAACTTTCCTCTAGCGCTTCTTAGTTGATTGCAATACCTTGCCAAGTGAGCTATTGGGTCTCCATGTCCGTCATACTTTCAAACCTGGGGGATCTTAAAACCAGGTGGCAAACGCACATCGAAAAATAGACATAGATCCTTGAAGACAATACTTTTTTGACTTGCCAACCCCTGTTTGTTTTTTATGCGTTGTTCCATGCATTTCATTTTTGGGCTATTTCTTCGTGTGCCATCTTTCGGGCTATTTCTTTTTGTTTTTTTATGAAAATTAATATTTAAAATCATACACACTAGACAACATCATTTTTTAGAACTGATATATGTATAAAAAACGGGACATGTTCTTTATTTCTCTCTGTTCATTCAACTGATCCACCCTAAAGCCGATCAACATGCAATCCTCCCAAATAATGTAACGGGTAGAACATACCAATAACATAATGGTCAACAAGGCACCTGTCCTAAAACATAACCCGACCGGTGTGCCGAGCGCTGCTAAGTCAAATGCACGTAAGGCACGTAATGCAAATAAAGCAAACCTACTAGGAATATCTAGCATGGGGTTTTGTTTTTCTAGGTTTAATTCCTGGTGGAGAAGTTATCTAGACTGGCTTACCCGAGCAGACAACTCAAATCAGGAAAACACACGGATACGCTGGTTTCTTGTCAAATATTACACATGATTTTGCTGAGGTGAATGGTCCAATACCATAAGAGTATTTCATGAAGTTGCTGAAGCGAACGACCAATCCCATAAGAGTGTTTTATAGAAATACCAAGGAGAACGACCTGATCCCATAAGAATGTAATAGATGACACTAGGTGAACGGACCAATCCCATAAGAATATGATGCTCTCGAGGCAAGCAACCCGATCCTATAAGAATATGATACTGCCAAGGCGTACGTACTGTTCCCAAAAGAATATGATACCACCAAAGCAAACGACCCAATCCCAGAAGAGTGTGTTACAATATCCTACTGAGGCGAAGGGCCCGATCCCATAAGAATGTGGTACATAATCCGGCTGAGGCAAATGGCTCGATCCCATTAGAATAAGAAGCTTTAACGGGTCCTTGACCCCACTCACGAATATACTTGTTAGTTATGAAATTTAAAGAATCTTTTTGAAGAAAACGCACAACACGAGAGAAATTCGTAAGGGAAGCACAATTATTCCGCGGCTAATCAAGTAGCTCATCAAATCGCTTACAGTAGAGAGTTCATCACTCTATGCAAGCCCAGTCTCAGTTCGTAATGCGAAATCAAGTAACTAATCAAGAATTCTAGCATGCACACGTACACTCGTCACCTCATACATGCGCAACTCGCACAACATGTAGCATATAACAAGAATATCACCTACATGGTAATTTCCCCCTCACAAGGTTAGACATGAGACTTACCTCGCTCCGATGTTCCATAACTGGCTCCAATGCCTCTCTTATATCTCGACTCAAAGCCAAACGATCTGAAACCAGTCAAACATGCAAATCAATCAAAATATATTCCAATGATTACAATTTAACAATTTATAATGATTCCCAACTCCGCTCGAAAAGCAACAAAGTCAACCCTCCGGCCCACGTGCTCGGATTCTGTAAATTTCAAAGATAAATATTACCCATATTACCACTAACTCAAATATATAATTTATTCCTAATTCCATGTCCAATTTCGTGGTCAAAATCTAAAAATACCATTTCAAGATTTTCTTTCGAAAATTCCATAATTTCTTTCAAATTTTCACGTTAAAATCCATATATAACCAATATATTTAACTCAAAACAAGTAGGAATAACTTACCTTATGATATAAAGCGAAAACGATCTTCAAGAATCACCTTAAGTCACCCCACATGAGTTCTAAGAACTTATAAGTGATGAAATGAGATCAAATTCCCGAAATTTGATGTTTAATACACCTGCCAGGCCTCTTTCTTCGCGATAGGGGTCATTATCCATGCAATCGCGATTAACAAATGTCACAACATTGTTTTTCTTCATCGCGACTGCGGCCAAATCCTTACGATCGCATTTTGCAAATTTTGTTTCCTCTTCACAAACATCATTCGATATAATGAGCATAACTTTTTGTATGAAATTCCAAATGTAAACAGATTGATATTCGGAAAAGTATATTCAAAGGGCTAAAACGTTCATTTTTGGATCATCCCCAAATTACTTATAGTGTAACATATAAGCTCTCGAAGTCAAACCACTGAGAGCAGAAAATCCTTCTACGCGATTGCGAATTTCCTTCGGCGATCGCGATTCACAAATCTTGAAACAACACTACGCTCTTCGCGATCACGGCCCTTTCTTCATGATCGCGAAGAAGGATTCACCAGATCTCAAAAATAGCAGCTCAAACATGATGAAACGACCCGTAGCCCATTCCAAACACACCCGAGGCCCTCGGGACCCCGTCCAATCATACCACCACTCCCAAAACATGATGCAAACTTGCTCGAGGCCTCAAATACATCAAACAACACCCAACCTACGAGTTGGAAATCAAAAAACCTCTTTGAAACTTCAAACTTTAAAACATTTCCGAACGCGTCCGAATTACACTTAAACATTCCTGAATGACGCTAAACTTTCCGTGCAAGTCTAAAATCAAGATTCAAACCTAGCTCGAAATCCCATACGGACATGAATAAAATCGAAGTTTACTTCAAATCAATCTAAGGAAATTTTAAAACCTTCAAAATTCCTACTGTCCACAATAAGCACTTAAATACTTCCGGACCACCCGATACTCAAGCCGAACATACGCCCAAGTCTGAAATCATCTTACGGACCTATTGGAACCATCAAATTGCGATTCCAAGATCGTTTACTGAAAAGTCAAACCTTCGTCATCTCTTCCAACTTAAAGCTTCCAGATTGAGAATTTTCCATCAGAATCAACTCTGAACTTCCCGAAATTCGATTCCGACTAGGCGTACAAGTCAAAAAACATGAGCTACGCAAGGTGTCAAACCGTTGGACAACAGGCTAGAGCTCAACGCGGCCAGTAAGTTCGTTACATTCTCCTCCACATGAACATACGTTTGTCCTCGACGTGCCAAGAACCACTCTAGAATTTCCCAAAACCACTCTTTAACACCCCGTGCACCTACTTGTGCCATCATAACTCATGTGCATACATAAGCTCGAGCCAGACTAAAGATCCTTCCTCCTACCTTAGCCCACAAGCCTTAGAACAAAATTCCAACATCCAACATTCTCTAAAAGACATGATTCTAACATACCAAAAACCATATCAATCTCAACCTGTTGTACCAAACATGATCATACACCCATGCTAAAACATCAAAATGCATCGCATAATTTGTACGCTCATAATAACATCCCCCGATTGTAGAAGCTTTAAATTCACTATCTTGATGCCCGCAATAAACATGATATGCGCATAACCCTCACGATACTGCAACAATGAAAACAACGTGTAGAAGCTTATGACCACCTGCTAAATCAATAAATCATGGAGTCCTCTTCTAAAAAATAACACTTGCCTCATTCGTAACTGAATAGTGATATTTTCCCTCTAATATAACTTATATAAATCTAATTGTACTAATTTCAGGTCCAATAACCTTTTCTCACCCAGTACAAGCTGCTTGGGTAATAAGCCACCTCAAACAGCGCCAAAGATCTCATATGACGCTGTCAATGCACCAACAAGCTACAAACTCTAATGTGGCCCAGAAAGGAAGAATGAACTCTGGCAAAGAACCATCCAACCCGCATAACGAATAAAGCGTCCCAATGAGTGCTATGATCCTATGTTAGAGATGAGAAAAAAGGCACACAATTAAGTATAAGAAACCTCACTCAATATCTCACTGTTGCAACGTGAAATCCGATCCACACATCACACCGTTGCGGTGTGCAACCCGATCCCAAAAATATACCGCAACGACGTTCCACCGGATCCACAAAAAACAATAAATTAGGAAATACCCATCAAGACATAATGCATATACCTACAAAACACCTGAATATCGACCACAAAAATGCCAAGTGCAAAAATACAACCTCGGGGAGACGGATAGCGCCAGGTGCTACAAAACACGAGCTCGACTAAGGTGAAATAAAAAAAAATCCACACAGAAACACAATACACATGGGAATAATCAAGCTGTCTCACAACCCATATGGAATATTAGAGTATTACAAAGAACAAATAATGATAGGAATAACATCCAACACCCGGAGAGTGCTCCATAAGCAGTGATATGTAGAATGAATACATCTGACCTGATATAGAGCATACGATTCATAATAGTTCTACTAGAGAATCTCAAGACGATTCCGGTCATCCCATACTAGGACAATAACCATTTAAGGATCCACAGTGACCCTATTCATGACACATAAAAGTAGCCGTCAAATCCGTAACAAACTTCCGCAGTCCACAACCAAAGGAATCGAGCGCCTCTTAGTCATAGCCTCTCTCATTGGCGACAACACCAAAATATTCACACCTGTTTTAAATATCTAACAATCGAATGACTAACACGTCCCACTTATACAATCATCCAGTGAGATATTGTAACGACCCGGTCGGTCGTTTTGAGAGTTGGTACCTCGATCCCCTAATAATTGCTTCTCCCGTGTCTATTTATGCTTTTGGAACTTGTCGGAACATTGGGTGGTGAAATTTTGGACACATAGTCCATAAATGTGATATTAAGCTTTAGAAATCGGGCCGTAGTTAGAAATGTGTGAAGACGGATCCGGAATGGAATTCCGTTGACTCCGTAGCTCTGTTGGGTGATTTCGGGGTTAGGAGCGTGTTCGGAATGTGTTTTGGAGGCCTGTAGTAGACTTAGGCTTGAATTGGCGAAAGTTAGAATTTCGGCGATTTCGGCCGATAGGTGAAATTCTGATATCGGGCTCGGAATGGAATTTTGGAAGTGACAGCAGGTCTGTAGCGTTATTTATGACCTGTTTCTAAAATTTGAGGTCATTCGGATGAGTTTTGACGTGTTTCGGCATCAGATGTGAATTTTGGAAATGTCATAAGTTCTTAGGCTTGAATCCATGCATATTTGATGACTTTGATGTTATGATATGTGTTTTGAAAGCTAGAATAAGTTTGAATGAAGTATTAGGACTAATTGGTAAGTTTGATTGAGGTCACGGGGGCCTCGGGGTTATTTTGGATGCTCAATGGGTGATTTTGGGACTTGGAGAACAAGTGAACCATTGCTAGTTCAGGTGTTTCGCACCTGCGGTCAGGGAACAGCAGGTGCGGACACGCGGGTGCGGAGTTGGGCTCGCAGATGCCAATTTTGGGTGGGGGCTTCCAGTGGTCGCAGGTGCGGTCTGGGTTCCGCAAGTGCGGGACCGCATATGCGGCCAAGTGACCGCAGGTGCGGCCCCAGCCCTGTTAAGTAACTTTCCGCACCTGCAATGGATTTTCCGCAGGTGCAACACCTCAAGAGCAGTCCAAGAGTCGCAGGTGCGGAATCCCTGGACTGCTTATGAAAAACTCCGAGGTTTTGAAATTCATAACTCCGAAACGATTTATAGCTCGGGTTTTGGCGATTTTCAGTGCGTTTCGAAGAGGAGATTCATAGGTAACGTTTCCTAACCTTAATTCACTTGTATACCATTAATATCTATCAATTACCTCAATATAATCAATGATTTTGGATGAAAAACCATGAATTTAGGATGAACTTCCCCAAGTGGAAATTTGAGGATTTAGGGAGATTTGGACGTAGGATTTTGATAATTCTTGTTCGAGTGAGTTCGTGAGTGAATGGGTGTTCGGAATTTGTACTTTTTATCTGTTTTTGAGATGTGGGCCCAGGGGAGTTTCTGGGCAAATTTCCTCATTTCGCGTATTAGCTTCGAACTTATTAGCTATTTTGATTCCTTAAAGTGATATTTACATTATGCAATCGAATTGATTAGATTTGGGCCATTCGAGGCCAGATACTCGTGGCAAGAGCGTGGTATTGAGTTGATTAGCGCACTCGAGGTAAGTGGCTTGCCTAACTCTGTGTTGGGATATTCCCCTTAGGTTGTTTTGATACTATTTTGTTATATGGGCGTCGTGTACGTGAGGTGAAGAGTGCGTACACATGCTATTGTTGCTAAAACTCCACTTTTTCCTTTCATGACGTTAATCATTCATCCTTATTTCATTGTTTCATGTACTAACTGCGTAGTATAGTTTAGGAATGAGCATGTCTACCTGTCTTACTTGAGTTACTCCTATTTGTTACTATTTGTACCATGTTTAGGTAGTTTTTATCCGTAATTGCCTGTGATTTCTTCCTGAACTGTTCAAATTAACTGTATCCGGTATTCAATGCATTGCATATTTAAATTGGGACTTTGGACTAGATTCCAGGAGCTTTCCCCCTGTACTGCATAGCATATATAAATTGGGACTACGGACTAGATTCCGAGAGCTTTCCCCCTGTACTGCATAGCATATATAAATTGGGACTACGGACTAGATTCCGGGAGCTTTCCCCCATGTACTGCATAGCAAGGTAATTCTGCCGTGTCTGCAGAATCCCACGAGTCCCCTTCTACTCTAGAACATGATTAGTTCACTTATGTATTTTTACACTATTTCATTGTATAGAGCTACATTTAGTACAGAGCTTGTGACTATAGTGACATTCCAGGTTTTGGGAAGTGAAGTTGTATATGCCGAGCGGCTGAGTTATACGTTTCTTCTTCTTTTCTTTTTAAATTATTATATTGCTTTTATTTTTTTGCAAGTTTTAGACTTACCTAGTCGTAGAGACTAGGTGCTGTCACGATACCGTTTGGAGGGTAATCAGAGCGTCTATATTCATAGGAGTCACAAGCCAGTTTATTAGAGTCTCGCGGATCAGTGCGGAGACGTTCGTATCTATCTTCGAGAGGCTATGTAACTGTTAAGAACTATCATATTCTTTGGAATTCCTTATCGTGCTAGTTACTGTCATAAAAAAAATCTTAAACTCTATTCTATTCTTGATTACAAATGGTGCATACCCGTACCGGACGTACTGATGACCAGGCACCCGAGCCCCCAGCCAGAGCCGCCAGAGGCAGAGGCAGGGGTAGAGGACGAGCATGCAGTGTAACCCGAGCACCGGAGAGAGCAACGACAGAGGAGCCCCCAGTAGCTACAGTTGAACGAACAGAGGAGGTCCCTACTATTACTCCTGCCCTCCAGGAGACTTTGGCTCAGTTCTTGAGTGCCTTCAGTACTCTGTCTCAGGCGAGACTACTCCTGAAAGCTCTAACTACATCCCAGGCCGAGGGAAGGGCACAGACTCCCGCAACCCGTAATCCTGAGTAGAGGGTCCATATTGGACAGGTTCTAGAGCATATTCCTATGCCACCAGTGGCTCCAGGTCAGCATGATACCAGGGTAGCTGCTTTGGAGGCAGAGCAGCTCCGACTTGAGAGGTACAAGAAGTACCACCCACCTGATTTCAGTTGACTAGCTTCAGATGACGCTCTAGGTTTTCTTGAGGAGTGTCATCGCATTCTCCGCACTATGGGTACTGTGGAGACGAGCATCGTTTCTTTTACTACCTTCTAGGTGAGGGGAGCGACTTACCAGTGGTGGCATGCTTTGAGCTGAGCAGCCCAGAGGAGGCAGCCTCACTCACTTGGGATCAGTTCTCGGAGATGTTTTTGCTTGAGTTCGTCCCTCGGAGCCTCAAGGATGCTTGGCATGCAGAGTTTGAGCATGTACACCAGGTTACCATGACTGTGTCAGAGTTAGGAAAGCCAACGTTTGAAATAAGTAAACTCATTAACAACAAATACGAACAAGATAACTAAGGCTTCGATGGCTCGCCATATGAAATTTAACAATATAACAAAAATACAACATAGCACTTTCAAAATAAGACCCATAAACAAATCCCAGAACTGGTGTCACCTACTCACGGACTATCTAAGAGATTACTACAAACAAAAGGTCTGAAATGAATACATAAAACTGTCTTTGAAATACAAAGTAAGACTGAGCTGAAAGTGGAAAGTAGAAGGTGACGTCAGGGCCCACGAACGTCTGCGGGTCTACCTCGATGTCTCCCGTATGAACTTATGAGATGCTCCGACCGTTAGTGGCCACCGGGTCCGGCTGCGTAGTCTGCACAACATAAAGAAGTGCAGGTGTAGCATCAGTACAACCGACCCCATGTACTGAGTAAGTGTCGAGCCTAACCTCGGCGAAGTAGTGACGAGGCTAGGACCAACACAACATATGTACCTGTGCAATTTTATATAATAGCAGGAAAAATGGCAACAGAAATAAGCAAGTAAGACAGATACGGGGAGAACATGCTGGGGAGATAGGGTAACAGTATGCTAGCACAGCAGTACAAGGTAATAAATGAAACGTAAAGACAAGGCAGAAATATAGCTTCTCAAACATATAATGAACAGAAAAGGCACGGCATGTCCCCTCGTGCATAACCTCACCATCACTCGGCACGGAATGTCCCCTCGTGCTTATATAATAACGCTCG